>JAOTAV010032845.1:0-19652 GCA_026546445.1 Cyclargus thomasi
AGTGAAATCCGTCCAGTCTTACACGCGTGATGCCGTGACCAAGGAAAATTGGTTTCATTTTTATATATATAGATATTGGTACTAGACTACTGAACATTTTGAAAAATTTGTATTAATCCGTGGTACAAAATTCATTCACTATTAAGTATTTCATAATGTTTTTTTTTCAATATCGTAGTGTATTCCAATTAATATGAGATCAATTAGAAAACAATAAGGGAAGTCGGTGGAAGCCCACGGAATACTTTCAGACTCAATTAGAGAAAATACCTCTCCTATTGGGTGTTGTTATTGCTAGGGTTTGTTTTTAGCCAAACCGCCTTCAATGCAGTCAGGTCTATTTACTTAGCCTTTTCTATATTTGCGAGATGGTTCAAACACAAAAAAAAAGTTTTAGGTTGTGCTAACTTTTGCTCGCGACTTTTGCAATTCAAAGATCGCGTAATAATACGAATATTTTTGAAAATTTATGTTTTTCCAACACTAAAAGTATACTATGTTACTTTCAGTCCTTTCAGCAGTGGCGTAACTACAAGGTGGCGAGCCGGCAAAATGCCACGGCCTCCCAGCTGGAAGGAGCCCCCGATCAGTCCCCCTAGACTAATAACAAGCGATTATTTTTTACAATAACCGCTTGACGTGTTTTTGTATTGGTTTGACATGGTGGAACGAAAACGAATTTGCCACGGGCCTCGAACGGTATAGTAACGCCACAGCCTTTCAGCTAAGTCTATGAAAAAAAATCTAAGAACGGACAGGCAAACAAATGAGCAAACACTTTCGTATTTATAATATCAGTAAGGAGAAATATTGTGCATGCACCGAGCTTGCGCAATGTTTGCTATGAAGTGCTTGTAAAATATGTTCTTTACTCTTTTGTTCATAAGCACTTATTCTTTTTCAAAGTAAAAGATTCTTTAAAGGTCACAAATGCATTTTAATGAAAAACCTAATTATCTTTCCAGGGCAATGATTAATGATTACAGTGGTCTTACTCGTCACATAATTTAAATTGGTTCCGTGCTCATCGTACTAATTTCAACGACTATTTCTTGGTAAAAATCGTGAAGAAATTAAAAGTTTTACAACTTGCTACTCAAATATGTTTTCTAAGTATAATATAGATTTTTCCGTTCGAGTTAGTTAATCCCGATCGGTGGGCCCTTTTCAGAATACTTTTGTGATACAATTTTTTGTTGACCGTAAGAAATATAAGTCCCGTTGAATCCCGATTTTTCTAAAAACGGTAAAATTTAAAATCTTCTACAATTGTACAAATTGATATAAGCAAAATTGTTTAATTTTATAATCGACTTCCAAAAACAAGGTCATAACATGAAGTATTCATGTTATACGGATCAATTGACAAGCATTTCTCGTGCAACGAAGCTTGTTAAAACGCGTGTCGTGTAATAGCAGAGTCATATTTCTCCAAAAACTAATTTGTAGCTTAAAACCGTACATTTTGCTGTACGAATAATACTATTTCACGGCCTTTTCAGGCCTTCTCAGTGCCTTAACGACGAATTCCAGCAAACTTTTGAGGTCTGTCTATAATAATTTTCTAAGGATAAAATAAATACACATTTTCTATGTAAACAAATTGATACAGTTTCACAGCGCTAAGAGGAAAAGAGCCAATGCGTGTAGTGAGGATAAAGTGAGGATTAAAGTTTTTTCAATAATTAGGACTAAAAGCTTCGACCGTTCCCAGTGTCGCAGTAACTCACACTCTTCCACGCTTTATATAAAGAACTTTCGAAACCCCATTATAGAGGAATCAGATGTTTAGCAGTTAACGTAAATGTTGATATTTGTAGCTCTAAAAATTTCAACATTTTACTAATAGAAATTTATGTCGATTCTTAAAAAAAAGTTCAAGACAAACGTAGAATAAAAGTAATTAAAATTATTAGCCTATGTTTATTGATTATATTATCTTAAAATACTTATCTTTATCCAAATAAAATAAAAATTTATTTAGCAAGATTGTTTCAATAGCTATAAATTACTTTTAATTTTGTTCCAATCGGACAATCCATTCAAAAGATATTATGAATTTAAAATTGTATTTGGTATTAAAATGAATGATGGCCGCCACAATTTTTTAGAGAGCTTAAAAAATAAATGTCCATCCGTGCGATACCGGAACGGATCGCTAGTAAAATATTTAGACCATACCATTTACCATTTCTGTATGTCTAGCGTCAAGCGTTTAAGGTCTCGGCATGGAAACAGCTTGTTTTTATTACATGCATCTTGTTTTATTACATTTTTTGCCTTTTTGGTTAGGTGAGTGTTTCTTCATTATGATTCATAGTGAGAGGATAGATAGGCATAGATTTGCGTTCATTTTCTTTTTGTCAATTGCGGTTTTTTCATTACTTGACACTTTAAATTCTACCGACATTTTCTCGTCAAGTATTCAAAGTGAACGTGTATTAAAAACATATATCAAAGAAATACAGCTATAGCCAGATGAGATATGGCAGAAACATGACAACTAGCAACTCGGGTGTAAAATAAAATCGTATTGAGCTCAGCTGCAATCGAATTTCCGAAGCTAAATGATCACTAGCAGACTCAAATTGAGTTCGATACGAAGCGATTGATCCCAGCAAACATCCTGTCTCATAGAATATCAAATACGACCAAGAGGCGCTTAAATGTTAGCTCAAAATAAACATAAAACGACCGCCCGTAAAGTTTGATATCCGGACTGTACTCGGGGTAAATATGACTTAATGGTCATAAATGTTTAACAGAAACGTTAATAAATAAAATAATAATAACTATAATTTTATAGATATGTAAAAAAGAGAATTTGATGAAAATTTTGTTTTAGTAGATTTTTGTATGACAATGTGCAACTCGTAATCTTTTTTCAAGGATATCAAAATCAATCAAGGATATCAAAAACACTTTCTACAGGATAACCGACTTTCATAGGAATTCAGGTTCAGCAGTTTTCGCATTAAGAAGCAAAAGAAAAACAAAAATATCTATAAAAGGATCTCTTTTAAATTAATACAAATAATTTAAAAATATATATTGTATAAATTTGTCACACATATTTTAATTTCATCTGCATCAACTTAGCTACGGAACCACCTGGGGTAGGCTGAATTTTTAATTACCGACGAATTCCCTCGACTATTAAAATATTTCAGGGGCTTGATTGAATGTTATTTAGTTATTACCTTTTATAGTTGATATATAAATCGACTTTTCTAAAAATGTATGTACTAATATTTTAAATGAAAGTATTTTTTTGTTTGTCCTTCACGCCCTAACAGAGTTAACACCAATCAAATTTATTTTTGACATAAATTTTGTTCAAATGATGGACAGCAACATAAGCTATCTTGAAAAACCATTACTTTGCTCAAGGAGCTTAAAAGAATATTAATATTTTAACGCATTTAAAATTCTACGCAAGCGGAGCCGCGGGCAAAAGATAGTAGTACTAAATAGTGATGAGTCGTAAGTTAGTGTTTGGGCAGATTGTAAAAAATTGGATACCTTTTGTATTTGGCATCGTGCCCTTGGATATAAAATACTAAAGAAATCGAAAGTATGGAATATGCTAAAGCTGCAAGTAGTGGGATAATGCGAAACAAAATATCAGAGCATTAAATCTTTTTCTCCCCGCTGTACTGCACAGTCACAACTCATATTCTGAATTGTTTATCTATAAACATCTATATTGATTTTGCTATGTGCAATATAATTTTCGAGGTAGGTTATAGTATAGGTGCTAAGTATAAGCTTAATCAAAACATATTACGTCATGTTTTGATTAAGCTTAATCAACATAAGAAGTATCAACATAGGGAAAAAATTACATCGAATTTTCGGGACTCATATCAAACCTCTAAAATTGCAATTTAGTACGTGAGCAATAACACAGCTGAGTTGCTTTCAAAATCTCATTTCACCCGAAAACTCTTCAAACAAAATACGTTATTATCTTACAGTAAAATAAACTGTAAACATATAAAACCTTACCAATGATAACGTACGCACGCAAAGTTTGCGCAAAGTCTTCTCGATTCACAATGATAGCATAAAATTGTTACCTCAGTTCTAAGAATAAAAAATGTCTACGAATTTTATAATGCACTTATAATTTTTGTACAGCACTTCAGAGGGCGAGACTAAAGGAGCTATCTACTTGACGACGAGGAATGGGACATTTCCAATATCGCTGACATCCTTCAAAACTCACAACGCGCAAGCCTCGGCGAAAATTTTATCCGCCACAGCTAAGAATTCGTCGAGCAACTGGAGCGAGGAATTCCTCAACTATTCCAACTACACCTACGACGAGTACGACGAAGGAATTTCTAAATCCAGCCAAAAGAGGAGCATAAATGATGCAGTGTCCAAAAATATCACAATGGTCCTCGAGAATTTGCTGAAAAATTACGAGAACTCTCAGCTACCGACTCATGGCAAAGGTGTAAATTTTTTATACGCTCGTCATCGAGTGTCTCTCGGGTGCTTATTAGAACTGAATTAATGTGACACCGAGAACTTCTTCACCGTCCACTCCGAAGCCATTTTAAATTTCATTTTAAATATCACGATCAGGTTTAATATTAGTTAAAAAGTGTTCTACGATTGGCACGTTCAAACGTAAACTGCGCGACTTTCTCTTAAATGAACAAAAACACTACATATAAGCTAAACACCTACCTACTTAACTGGAAACCTAACACAACTGGCTTACTATAAGATAACACATTGCACAACCAAAGTTTTTTTTTTTTTGCCCAAATATGTAGATCTAACTATATTAATATTTACCATTTTTTTTAATATTTGTAAGTGACGGCTATTATTACGTTAGGGAAGGAGGTCAAAAGCCTTACTTTTTTTGTTATTTATTTTTTAATTAGCTATAAGATTTTTTATTATATATTTTATAATATCTCTATGGCCCTTACTGAAAACCAGCGTTGTAAACTGTGTTTGCAACACATGCTGAGTAGGGGCCAATTTGGTAACACCTAATATTGAAATGTTTTTATTTTTTTTACTGTGTATATATGTTTTACCAAATAAAGTTAATTTCTTTCTTTCTTTCTTTCAAAAAGACAATTTGTTATTTACAAACTACAACAAAAGATGTTACGTAAATTAAGATATAATATCCTACCCTATTTATAGCATTTACTTACTCTATTATTTTTCTTTACTTATAAACAAATAAAATGTTATTTTAATTTTTAGGATACCCAACTGTTGTACAAACAAACATTCTAATCAGGAGTATGGGACCAGTATCTGAGTTGGATATGGCAAGTATTAAAAGATTTCATTGTCTTTTATTTCGACTCCATCGATTTTGACTCTTGATAATTTGCACTCTTAAATTTGTCCAATTTAAGAGTGCAATTGATAACTAATAAACAAAATCATCATCTATATCTATAGCTGACATAGGCATAGATTCACAATATGGTTTGCTATAAAATATATATTTTTTAAATTTAGGATTACTCCATGGACTGCTACTTTAGACAGTACTGGCGAGACACTCGTCTCTCTTTCCTCGGTCCGATCCGCTCTCTCTCCCTCTCTATTAAAATGTTAGAGAGAATCTGGAGACCAGACACGTACTTCTACAATGGGAAACACTCTTACGTCCACACTATAACGGTGCCAAACAAGTTGCTGCGTATTAGCCAACACGGGGACATCCTGTATTCTATGAGGTAAGATTTTCAAGTAGAATACATTTCTAATTCTATTATTATCGTCTTTCGAATATAGTTTAATGACGTTATTTACAACGGAGAATCTTATAGCGACAAACCGAAATTATGACTAGGGGGGCTCAATCCCATCAACTTCTTATCTATCTTAGACATATAATAAAACAGTAAAATTGAAGTGTCTGTACATTTAATATTTTTACAAAATAATCAATGTAGGGGTGCTAAGGTACAGTAATAGAACACATATCGACGAAAAAAAGTTGTCTGTTTGTACGCGCTAATCTCAGGAACTACTGGACGGCTTTGAATAAATCTTTTTTTGTTTAATAGCTATCTTTGGGTCTGGGCAACATATAGGATTTTTGCGCAACGAAGTTGCGGGCACCAACTAGTAACAGTAATAAAATATATAACAGCCAGCGATTTTTTGGATTATTAACTGGCTATTAAAGTCCAAAATCTATAAGTGTTACATGTGTGCGATATAATACTGAATATCGATTTATTTAAATTGAAAATTCTTCATCAAATGTAAGTTACTCGTAAGTTATGTGCTAAATGTGTATGTTTATGTTTAAATTCAACTCAACCTTACAGCTCGGTGTTGATTAGAGAACTTTCTTAAACTTGATCAGTACAAATTACTCCTATGCAAGAGCAGAAAGTTTTATTAGCAACTGTATGTCACCCGCAACTCCGTTGCGCCCAAAATTCGTTTATCGCACAGGATCCGTACATTTTTCTTGGATAGAAAGTATCCAGTGTCTTTCCCCGGGAACTCAAAATATAACCATAACAAATATCACCACAGTCTAGCCAGTGGTTTAGGCGTAAACAGGAAACAGACAGACAGATAAACACACTTTCATATTAGTATGGATAGAGTTTATTGGTCCAAAGCGTTAGTTTTAGTACCTGACCCGCTCCCACTTGATGGAGCTTTTAACGCATCCCATGGGAACGTAAGCAAAAAGTACGCTACGTCCGTTGCCCGGTTTCAATATCTATCATCTTCGCCAATATTTAGCCAAGTCAGTATAGACTTTAAGTTATTAAAATGTATTATACCTCAACATAATTTCACTTATATTACTAGTGAAAAGACACAGCTTTATGAGGGCTCACGAAATTTTTTAAGCCCCGTGACATCGTGTTTTACAAAGTATTCTGTGACTGTGTCAGGTTTTTTAAATACTGGATACACGATACTCAGTTCATTTAGTTTATCTTTACAGTTGCACATCTTCACTCATAGATGACATCAGTAGTACAGGATTATATTTTCATTATTATCAATATTATTATTACTATTTTATTTTTTAACACATCTAGACATATACACAAATTATTATGCCAAAGCCCAAATCTAAAGCTCTAATAGTTTTTTCGTAAAGAGTACCAAAAACATATATGAGAAATAGGATATAGAGAGCCGCCAAATTATTATGTAAAAATGTAGACATCTTACTAATATTATAAATTTAAAAGTTTGTAATTTTGTGAATTTGTGAGTGTGATGTTTGTTACTTCTTCATGCTCAAACGACTGAACGAATTCGATAAAATTTGTCATGGAGCTGTTATCTTGAATTAGCACATAGGGTACTTTTTAATCTCGACTAAGCCACGGGTATCGCCGCGGGGTATAAGTATTGGTAACAAAAGAAGATCAACTATACGTAAACTAATGTAGTAAATGTATTACTTTAACGTCAAAAAGACTAAAAAATTATAAAAATTAATCACCGAGTTGCGCGTCGCTGCTTGTATTTTAATTGGCTGTGTAAAAACTCTCCCTTCTACACGATCCACTTCATTTATCACAAATAAGTACTTTCCCTATAATTAGAACGCCCAATAAGTTATGCCTTCACATAAATCATGTACACATTTAATTAAAAACAAACACTTATAAAACAGCTACTATACTTTATTGTTAAATGTTTAAATTTGTTTCATAATAAGCATAAACTCTATATCACTTACTACACTTTTCATTTGTTTTATTGGAGAAACATAAACAAGATATTAATGTTGCAATAAAACTATTTTATCGGAGTCCAAGATTTGACTAAAGCTACGATCACACTGAGTTAATTATAGTTCCTTATCTATTATATGAAAATAAGTCGGGTTTTCCTTCCTGACGATTAAACTCTAGAACGCGATTTCCACGGTTTTGCATTCGTTGGAAAAAACTCGGGCTCTATGAGGTTTGTAGCAAAAAATCAGGAAAAATTTCAAGAGAAAAGTTACCACAGCGTACGCAGTCGCGGGCATCAGCAAGTATTATACATTTGTTTTATAATCTCGAAAACCTTGATTAGTTTTTTAAACATTTTGACATACGGGTACAATATGGCTACGAAATATGTGACGAATATAATACACATTACTAGCTTTATACTAACCAATGTGTCACAATAATTACTATGTATGAACTACGAATCACTATGATGTAGTTTGGTAACGCTACGTCATGGCTACGTGGGTACTACGTGTTAACTACATCGTAGCTACGTACTAACTACGGTAGTACTACGTAATCACTACAGCGCTGCTACGTACTAGCTACGGTAGTGCTACGTACCTGCTACGGCCTTGTTGCTAGCTACGGTGTTGCTACGTACTAGCTCGGCGCGTCGTTGCTACGTTTAGATACAAAAAATTCGAGCTCAATAAAAATTGCTTAGTTTCTTGTTTACTTACCCTTATTGTTTGTATTAACGACTGGTTGGTGCCTGCAACTTCGTTGCCCAAAAATTTGAATATCACGGGGGAACCGTACATTTTTCCGCGATGAAAAGTATCCTATATTTTGTCTAGACCTAATAGCTATTAAACAAGAAAGATTTATTCAAATCCGTCCAGTAGTTTCTGAGATTAGCGCGTACAAACAGATAAACAGACAGACAACTCTATTTTTGTCGATATGTGTTCTATTACTTTTCCTTAGCACCCCCACATTGATTATTTTGCAAAAATATTAAATGTACAGACACTTCTATTTTACTATTTTATTATATGTATAGATAGATTTTTAAACTTTAAGACTTTAAATTTTGAGGTCGATGACGTTAAATGCAAAGAAATTTTCCAGAACACATCGCAAACCTACACGTTTGAATATGTTTTAAAACGTATTTTTAAATTTTATGTAACCGTATTTTTTGCTACCTAGCCATAAGTTAAGTGAAGTAACTCACTTATCTGAACCTATCGTCACCTATGGTTATCTCAGTGTGGCATAGCCCTAATAGCTACAGATTAAATACTATGAATGTATTTATCTTGGCAGATTGACGATAAAAGCCAAATGCCCGATGGAGCTTCGCAATTTCCCGATGGATAGACAATCATGTCCCTTAATACTTGGCAGCTGTGAGTACATCTCATATTCCTAAATTAAACATCTCGAGGCATAAATCGTATCCTTAATGCATGTACGTGCCGACTTTTACATTAATTGACAATCTGTTATTGCCGTTAGTTATGTTTTTGTATGAAATTGCACTTACTCACTTATTTGGAGCTCACGCGTGCTGTACCTTCATTTATTCATATTTTAATTTTCGGAAGTATGAATAATACTTCTATCTATTATATATTATATTATATATTATATTCTATATAAAATAAAAATATGTACAATCAGAGAAGTTGAAACAGATACAGATCGTGGATCTAAGAAATTGGTCACGTTATGACATAACGCGACCAAATTTCTTAGACCCAGCCGACTATAATCTATCAAGTCGTTTACACTGCTGTGCGTGTTAATTGTATGTAATAGGTATAATGGGGGATATTAAAAGAGAGCCAGTTGACGTACCTACGTAATTTGGTCGGAATATGTAAATTCCATGTGGTGAGTTTGACATAACGCGATCAATTTACTCAGACCCGCAATCTGGCTGTTTCAGGCTCCCTGATTGTTGTTTGTAATTTTAGATGCGTACTCGAACCAGCAGCTGGTGTATCAGTGGCAGAACTCAGAGAGCGTGACGTTTGTGCCGGGCATGACGCTGTCGCAGTTCGACCTCATCAGCTTCCCATATAGGAACTTCACCTTCACCAGACGAGAGGGTCAGTATTTATCACTACTAGTGAACCCGACAGACGTGGACTACGTTAACGTACCGGGCTAATTTGTCAATCCAAACAACTGTTAAGTCCCCATGGACATTCACAAAATATTTATATCTGTTAAGATAGATATTACTTACGGTTTAAATACAGTAATGATTTGTGAATCTAAACCATTCTCAAGAGCCCCTTAATTAAAATAAGCGTACCTAGACTAATGGGTAAGGCTTATTGTTCGCACTCGATAGGTTCAAACCCCGGTGGAGGCGTGTACCAATGAGACGCTTTCCGATCTTAAATACATAATACGGATGCTCATTGACGTGGGAGAGCCATGCTTTGGCATGAATAGGTGGGGTCGATCGGAGTGATACCACGGCCTCACAGAAAACAGCCGTGAAACGGCATTGTGCTGTGTTTGGTTCAGTGAGTGAGTTTTCCGGTGGCCCAACTTCCCTAATTCCGCTATCCCTATTCCCTGATAAAGGCCAGCAACGCACTAGTGAGTCTCGGATGTCATGAGTGTCCGTGGGCGACGGCAGTTGCTTTCCATCAAGTAACCCGTCTGCTCACTTAATATTATAAAAAAACATCAAAATCAGTCCATTCATTAAGGAAAAGTACATTTACAATACTTTTAACCTCTTCGGCGTGGACCCCTTTTTTACCAGCCCTGCCACGTAATACGCTATGCAGAACATAAGCATCCGGTAGGAAGATTACACAAAATTTAGCGCATTGAGTAATGAGACGAAGGTCGAAAGTTTATCGAGACGAACGTAGATCTTTCTATTTTTTTATAAAAGTCAAGGAAAAAGACATGGGCCATTTATATTTAGCGAATTCACCTGAGTAGCTGTGACTCAACAAACACCTTGTTTGTTTGTTTGTTGTTTCGAATCCCGCAATTAAATTTTCATCCACTCCTAAGCCTCAGATCGGCTTGAAAGCCTAACTAGAACCATAGTGTTAGAACAATAGCCGTGAAGTGCTGTATTGTTAGCCGGGTCTGTTTTGCCATTTTTAACTCTATAGTTTTAGGTACATCTATGGATTCTTAAAATACACTACTTTAGTACGAAACCTTAAAGCAAAAAGCTAATAATAGAATACTATTTATGAACTTAATGCATAGTACATGCATTTACTAAATTTACTTATTTCCAATTGCGTACACAATGTACTTTCAGAGAAGTGGACATAGAGCCAGATTGCGGATCTGAGTAAGTTGGTCGCATTGTGTCAAACTTCTTTAAAATTCCAACCGAATGACGGTCTATCAGCTGGCTCTGTTTCAATTTTTTAGATGGTACCGAGTATACAATTAGGTAAGAGCGTTTTACAAGCCATTAAAATTAAGCTTACTCAAATATTCTAATAATAATATACAAGGAAGCCTTTTTAAAATGAAGGTAGATATAAAACGCAAGAACACATTATTACGCTAAGTAAGGTACGGTATAAATCGTACCTCCACTAATCACGGGAGTCGCTTATCCCCTAACACGATTCCATACACTCGGCTAGATATGCAAAACTCACGGAAAATAAATCCTTATACGACTTACCGAGATATACGTACTTAGGTACAGTCGAATAGAGATCTGCAGAAGTCTTTTTGTGCAGAAAAATGTATTATTTTTAACTGTACTATCCCACTGCTCCGCAAAGGCCTCCCCAGGGTATGCACTGGAAAAATATATGGTGTCCATTAAGCTCCGAGATTACTAAACTAATAGACGAATATTAAACATCAAACTAACGTAGGATTCGATTGCCGCAAACTGTGGAATTTATGCCCATTAAATATTCTTCATTCATAATTCCATAACAGTGAAACGAGCTGGCAACAGCGATATGAAATTATGTCCCGACCCAGTAAAATGTCAGCCTTTTTCTTATATTTAAACGATGAAAATAGCTTTTCCGCGTTACAAACAGCATTAGCAACCTTTCAGAGTTGGGAGTTGTAAATATGATTTAGTTTTTTTCATATTATGAGACAAATATGCCAAGAAACAAGCCGCGGGCGAAAACAATATGGCTTTACATGCTTCGTCACGAAGTTTTATTCTTAGCCCCGATAAAAAGAGAAGTACGTGGAGAAAAACGTTTGTTGTGCTCGTCTGTCTGTAGCAACGTAACATCGAAACGGGTGCACGGGTGAAAGAATTTTTTATTTTAAAGCTGAGATAATCTATTGTTTTTACTTTCAAGTAATAGTGTATCATCATCGACCTGCCTAGTAATGGAAAATTAAAGTTGGATTTCCTTAAAAGCATTGGAGGTATTAGAAAAGTATTGTTTATCATAACAAAGGTTTTGTGTAAAGCTTCACAAACATAAAAAGGTCTTATGTAACTCAAACGAACAAAACATGTCCCTGAATAAGTCTTGTAACGTTATTTAAAACTGGATTTATAAGGAACCAGTTCCTCTCAGTTGCTAAACTTAAAATGAATTCTTAACACAAAACGAAAAAGTACACATCGTATATGAGAGACATTACCTATATTTTTTTCCTTATTTTCTTCGATGGCCTATGGGGTTATTGATGTGTGTGATAAATCCATCAATCATTATATTACGTGTAAAACATTATTATTGCGTCTTACATCTGACAGACATTATATGCCCATTGCTATATGACTAAGCAATCGGTATTCCGTTTCAAGAGGTTCAAGCCTAGCACATTATTCGTTTTTCTGTTCAGAATATTTCGAACGCCCCACCGAAATGCCGTCAGTCTGTTCATATTATGTTTTGTTGTGTACTCCGCTCACTATGAAAAATATCTGATAGGTATTTAGTGTGCTTTTCGGTAGGTACCCTAATTTTTCTGCTAACAAATTCTTATATTTTTATGCTTAACTGATCTTCCGAATTCCAGGTGACTTCTCGGTGCTGCAGGTGTCGTTCAACCTGCAGCGCCACACCGGCTACTTCCTCATCCAGGTGTACGTACCCTGCATCCTCATTGTCGTGCTATCCTGGGTCTCCTTTTGGATACATCGAGAGGTAAGAACCATTATAATGGAGAGGACTACGAGAAGTGAGTTGGGAGGAAAAATGTTAATGAAGGATTGATCATGATTTTTTACATTTCATGACTTTACATAAAAATCTACATTACATTAAATTTCAGTAACATGCAAACGCTAAATTGAGTTACGTAAATATCTATATATTAATACGCAAGCGGAAAACTGTGTACCCCTTTTGTCGAAAGACGCGTAGATGTAAAAACATGAAATTTATACCATAGTTTATATGGAGGAGGAGCCTGGAATACCAATATTATTTTAAAATATGCTTTTATCTTACATATTTTTAATAAATAAAAAGCTACACACACTACGAAAAGCACACTATAATATTTTGACACGTCACGATAATCATACACAAAATATTCTATTGTTTATGGTTGACCAGGCCATTAAATTTTATTTAAAAAAACTGTCTTTTTAATAAAATTTAATGGCCTGGTAAAAAGACCTTTTTGCTTAATTGAAGTCTGAGATTGAATTGAGAATAGATTATAGTTTTTATAGCTTTTCACTGAAACTTAATATTTGAAATATTATTTTGTGGTCGAATTCCGACCACAGGGCGATCTCTAGTATTATTTTAATTGCTGCTTATCGTTTACCCGATTGTGGCGAAAGCATACCTCCATGCTCAAAAAATTACATTTTACTGACACCATCTCTCCCCCCACACATTCGGTGAGATTTGGCTTCACGTGAACGCTCCTTGCGCGAATTAAATTAACCTGATATCTATAAAGATTCCAATATTAGGTTGTATTATAATATGCCGGCAAAGTATAGAGGTTACAATAAACATTCCAGGCCACTTCAGACCGAGTAGGTCTGGGTATAACGACGGTGTTGACTCTGTCCACGATAAGCCTGGACTCGCGCACCGATCTGCCCAAAGTCCGCTACGCCACTGCCCTGGATTGGTTTCTTCTGATGAGTTTCTTTTACTGCATTGCTACTCTACTGGAATTTGCGGGAGTGCATTATTTTACTAAGGTACGTAAAGTTTAACTAAGGTGCTAAATCCTACAGCAAAAATTAATGCGCTAATATATGTATATTTAGGCCTATATGTATGTACAGAGTAATATAATAATGGCTTTCGTAAATTCATTATATTTGACAGTATGAGCTACATATTAAGTATGCCAATATAACTTCTCGGATTAACAATTATTGTTTTTGCATAAAATAAAAAAATTATAATTGTTATTGTCCGCCATTAGACACCACTACCCGGTCTACATAATAGCGATGGCCCATAGTGGTCGATCATTGTGAAGAGACAGTTTAACAATATTACCGAGATCTCGACCAATATTTAAAACATGACATGTAGAGGGGGTAGTGGTGTATGATGGAGGATAATGGCCAGGCGTGGTCCAAAGTCGGCGAGTAGTGGGTTATCATCAGAAAGAAGGTAAAATAAAATCCTTAATGAGGGCAATAAATTCGATAGCTTAAGGGCTTTTACCGGTTACAGATAGTCTATTTGACAGATTTTGTATGGAGAATCTGTCAAAAACAGTTGTGGATAGCCTTTGATAGTAATTTTAACACTAAGCGATGAAACAGAGCCTTAATATAGTATTTTAACAATAAGAGGATTTTGATATTAAATATTGTTTATTTATAAATTACTAACTTCTTTCCCAATCTTCTTCATCCTTTGAAAGCCTTCGAGTGAGTTCCGCGTCGTCAGCGAACCGACTCCGACTACCGACAGATCAAAACAAGTTCTTGCTCAAGGTTTTTTTGATTTTCAAATTCCACGCGAGTGAATCGCGTGGAATTTTAAAATCACATAATATATGAATATTTCGGGAACATATTTTTCAAAGAGCAAAGAAAACCCTATGTTACTCTTCATCATTTCATCTAAGCCTATGCCAAAATTAAGTCTATTGACTGCTTCGTTATGGCGTAAAGGAAGGACAAACAAAGAAACAAACACTTTCCCATTAACAATATCAATTTCAAGAAGGAATTTTGTTTTTGCTTGACATTCGCGAATATTGCTTAGCACCTTAGTTAATATTTTGTGCGGGTGCAATGGTCCAATTCCGGTATGGACCCACTCCATAGCGAAATAAGAACCTCTATTTTCCGTTCTAACTTCTAGTAATTTAAATAGCAACCCGTATTGCAATATTAGTTGAGTAAATCAGAGATAGGATGACTCGTTTTAAGTTGTGAGGGGTTTTCAAAAAACCCACCCAAGTAGTTGATGGTCAACTCGAGTTCCTAGCTCGAGTCAACTCGTGTTGGGCGTAACTCGACTCCCTAGTTCGTTTGTTTTAAAATTATTTGACATTTCCCGTTATAGTACAACTATCTGTAGCCCGCAACTCTGTCCGCGTGGTAACAAAGATGAGAATTATTATTCTCTTTAAACAAATTTAATGAAAATTTTAAATTCAAATATGAGAAATTACAATATGAGAAAATAACTGAGCAGAGAAAAATGAGTATCTGTCAAGTGTAGTGCATGCTATGTATCAGAGATAATGCTGTTTGTGAGAAATAATTTTCCCTGTTTTCCTGCCGTGTATTGCTAATTTTCTTGATTTCTTTTTGATCACGGAACCCGAATCCTTTCCAACGAATATAAAACCGTGGAAATCGGTTCATGCGTTCATCAAAGGCCAAGCTGAGCGAATAATTAGGAAAAAATTAAAAAAAAAACTTGTTATGTTAAACTTTAAATGCTGAAGTGCTACAAATAATTAATTAATTTGTATCCCCTCAGCATTTGAGTTTTTTACCTTAAAGCGAGGCCCCGCACGATGGGCCGTTCGCCACCCCTCACTCCGCCACTGCATACCATCTACTTGTAGGTGGGTTCCGGCGAGATTGTGATAGACGACTCCGAGTGGGAGGAGCTGATAGAGGAAGTCGGCGGGGACGCGTTCGCAGCGCGACAGCTTGCCGTGCGACGACGCAGCTCGACGCGATCAACGGACAACTGCAGTGTGAGTATACCTTTGAACGAGGGTAGTACCACTGGTACTGTCAAGTACATTCATGACTATAAAGACTTCTTAAGGTACTCGCACATTTGTAAGCACCTTACGCGCCGAATTTCAGAGCTATATGCATTGCCTTTTCTATTTTTATATAATATGTTGTGCATGAAGCGTGCGGCGCGTCGGCGCGATTACCTTGAGGCGATAAAAAGTAAAATGTTAACTTTTCGGTGCATTTAAAATATAATATTGAAATGGTACGTTAAATGTGCTTGACTGGTGACAGTATTTTTGCTGAGCTACAAATTTTGCACTACCTTGCGGCAATCTACTAGCGCGATTTCTACGTAAGCTACTGTACGTGAAAGATATTCTCAAGGGGGTTGGCCAAGATCTTAACGTTTACGCTTGAACCAAAGTTCTTTACGCCTCAGTACTCACTGCGAGGTAATAAGATAATACAGACAAATTAGTTTTTATCCTTTTTAATTGCTTTAAGGTTCCTTTTCTGTTTTTAGAAACTATAGATATTCAAACTAAACACAGCTTCCTGCAAAATTAAATCGATTCAAAAGCCACTCGCCAAATTTCCATAAATTTGTCGATTAGGTAGTCACATCAAAGGCCACACTTTAGCCACAGGATTATTTAAATATGTACCGAACCCATAAATCAAACGATGTTACACTCCTTTCAATCCTAAGTTATTTGCATGAATTCGTGCAATTTAAACAAAAAAGATGGAAGGAGCAATTTATGTAAATATTTTCAATCAACGCAGCCGCGGAAATTGACTATGTGGAACATCTGTGGCCTGTTTATGAAAAATATTTATACAGTGAATATTATGCAATATGTTTGATTGATACTATAAAGAATATTAATATTAATAGTTACAGCAAAACACCAAAGACTTTGTCTGAAGGAATAAAACTAAATTATCTATAACTATATAACTATTGCTGTACGTCTCGTCTCTTAAATAAACATAAAAGTAACCACTGTATACTTGCTTTAGACAATAACGGTTTAATTGAAATATTTTTTATTCCTATTCCTTCAATTATTTTTTAAACCTATATATTAATCGTGAGCAGAAATCTTTGTACCCCTATGGACAAAAGACGCGTAGATGTAAAGCATGATTTTTTTTCCAGTTATAGTTGATACGGAAGAGAAGCGTGGAATACTAATATTATTTTCAAATATGCTTTAATCTTGCATATTTTTAATAAATAAAGGGCTATGCACACAACAATACGCACACTACAATATTTTGACATGACACGATAATCATACTCTACATATTCTTTTTTATGGTTGAAGTCCGTGATTTTTTATATAAATAATAATAAGGTCTGGTAACGAGACTTTAATGCCAAAGTCCAAATTGAATTCTATTATTGATTTGAGAAATATATTTAAAGGTCGAATTTCGACCACAGGGCGTCCTCTAGTTTTATTGAATAATTCATACCAGCACTAATGCTCACGTACGGCCCGGCCTGTATTTATTGATAGCCGTTATAGACCATGTCTATGAGCGGCATGGTCATAGCCTAGGAAGTTAGCAGACTTTTTAACCTCTTCCTCCAACTTCCAGAACATTCCAACGAGCAAGGACGGCGACAGTTCGGACCAGACGGAGGAGAACACCGTCCGGCTTACAGTCGAGCGGACCACGCAAACAGAGACGCGGGTGCCGCGGTGGAGGCAGGTCATGTACTGTCTGGCCGGCGACGAGCAGTACAGACGGCAACGACAAAGAGAAGCTGGTAGGTAAACGGACAGACGGTTGCCATCAGCAAGGTTAGCACAGCGTTTCCTTGTCGATAATTCGGAGAAAGATAATGGGAGGTTTCTTAATTCTATGTGAAAATTTCTTCTAACCGAGGAAGGCGTTGCTCCTCCACTCAAGTTCCAATGTCGACAAAGGACAGAAATTCCCTTCATAGCAACGGTAATAGTACCACAGATTCTAATAGTCGCCAGGCTTTACTAAAGACTTCCAATGATGGAAAAAATCAAGATATAAGAAACATTCTTTTCCGATCGCCATTTTAGGCAAGGTAGAAGTCTGTTAGTTTATCCAAAAAAACCGGTAAAATTTATATACTTTCGTACATTTATTGAAGCTATGCTCGCCCTACAGTTGTTGAGATAGAAACCCGTGAGGCCCGGGAAACTTATATGCCTGAAATACTTATATGCCTGAAAAGTCGTAATGTGAAGCGTTCAGAGATATTACCTAGTGAAGGTAAGTAACTATGGACGCTTTGCACCACGTCAGTCTGGCCACGTGCAAAGTACCATGGAGGAAATTGATACAGAACTAGTTGATGTACATACATCATTTGATTAGTATATGTAAATTCCATGTGTACTCTTATGTAAGTCGTCGTTATGGGCTGGGTTTGTCATAATGCTACTACCTTATATAAGTCAATGGCTACCACCTAACCAATATCCGCAATCTGGTGTTGTGCAACCTTCCTGATAGTACTAACTAACCAAAAGGAATTATATAAGGAAACTAGCGGATTTAAAAGACGTTGTCCTGCTGAATCTAAACCATTCTTAAGTCCCGTTAAACATACAAAAAATTTCAAAATCGATCCAATCGTTAAGGAGTTCGGGGACAAACACTCGCAGACAAGAATTATAAATTGTGAACCCGACAGCGTTGTCCTACCGGTTGACGTTTGTAAATATAAACCATTTCATTTTCATTTTTCCAGGTGGAAATCGCGGACACATCAACAGCGTGTCGCACATAGACCGTGCGGCGCGCGTGCTGTTCCCCGCCTCCTTCGCGCTGCTCAACCTCTTCTACTGGCTGGTGTACGCCTTCGCCAACGACGACTTCGACTGGAGCAACAACCCCATTAACACCTTATCACACTGAATATTAGATACGGGCTCCACATAATTGGAAAGATACGTGTAAAACAAAATATATCGAATTCTAATTATTATGATAGCGGGCTAAAATATATACAGAACGACAAAAAATCTGTTTAGAAATAAGTAAGATATTAGCGATTTAAGTTTTCTACCTATCTCTTTTTTCTTTAAAAACGTAATTTAATATGAACTTTGTATGCAGCTTAGACTTTGACGTCGCAATCAATATCGGATCTCTCTTTCTAATTGACTAATTAAAAGGCTTATAACTTTTACAATTATCAAAAAACTGATTGGATTTTATTTCTCAATAACGATAAATAAATAAATCTTATTTAAAGAAAGAAAAAAACAATGCATATATCGGCGTTGGTCGTTGACCGGCATGATATTCATGTAGTATCCATGTAGTATCCACACAATCTTTTATAATTTGTCAACGAGTTGATCAAAAGCAATCATAGTCTATGATCGGCGAGCATAGCCGTACTCTACACAATCGTTCTCGAGAGTCATCGTTTGTAATTCCCGAATATTAATAGAAGCTTCGAGAAATTGAGAGTAGGCAACTAACTTATTACCATGGCTTACCGTAAAATTCCGTTTAATTGCTTGGAACACGCGCATAAGGTGCCCCATGTTCATAAAAATATTTAAGCAATTTTTAACTATTCAAAGTTTGCTGTCCCTCTCTGTCGTGTGACGTTTTCAATATTCCAGAAAGGGACAGCGAACATTGATTAGTTAAACATTGCTTGAATATTTTTATGATTATGGGGGTTAGTTATCATTTACTCTCTACCTGAATTTAATAAATAAATAAAGTTCGTTTAATAAATAAAGGACTATAAAAATGTAATATTGGTGGCTCTTACATTATTCTGTTCGCTATAATTATTATAAATATATAATTATTATAAATGCGAAAGTAAC
>JAOTAV010032856.1:0-13312 GCA_026546445.1 Cyclargus thomasi
ACAATCTTCATAATTTTGAAGTCGGTACCAGTCAAACATTTAAATTTAGACAAATCATGACGTGTTAGCTGGTACCGCCTTTAAAATAATAAAGATTGTTTTGTATAGAAGCGGTCATTAATTCTGTGTCAAAAAATTTGTCAATTCTATACCAACCGCCATTGACGACAAAGTGTAATGTTGTCCTTTTGTTGTTGACAAACGCGGTTTGTATAGAAATGACAATTTTTTGACAGAAAGTTAATGATTAGGCGAATGCATGATAGGCCAAGAGAAAATCGTAATAAAAATTTAAGGAATTGTCGTAAAAACGTATATTTGTAATTTCGTGTCCATACAGAATACTCTTGCCGTTACAATAAAATTTTACGCATTTCGTTGTTATTCAATGTTTCGGACATAATGTCGACGTCGGTTACTCCAATAAAAAGTTATAGAAAATAAGAGGACCCGACAAGCGTTGTCCTCTAGGTCTTTGTTTGTGAATCTAAACCATCCACAATTGAAGACATAAGTGGAAGAAGCTTATAATTTTGCAACCTTCGAATATAATATACAAATTTTTTCCCATAAAATTCTGACAAATCTTGTTACTGCTACACAAACTAGAATTATGTGGGTTTGATGTTTATTTAGATCTAAAAATTTCAATTAATGTAAAAATCCAGAAGTTTTCAAAATGCTAGTTATTTGCTTCTTGTGTCTTCGATTCCCCTAACACACAATTTTTCGTCAAAGTCGGTCCAGTCGTTTGGGAGGAGTTAAGGGACAAACACACGCACACAACAACTATATGATATTTATTATAATAGAGCACATTTTCCAAAAGCGAAAATCCGCCTAGTAGTTTTAGCTTCATTGACGGACAAACACCTAAACATGCATTCTTTATAATAATGTTAATAGGAATATGATATTCCTAAAGTAGAACACGTACGTAAGTTTTCATACAAGCTGTGATACTATCTTCAAATACAATTTCATATCTGGCTGTTGCAAATTTAATTTTAAAACTAAGCACGTACTGTATCTAATTCGTTTTGCTCTCATTTAAAACTTAGAGAAATAATAATGGCTTTATTTGTTAGCTTCATTATAAATAGGTTAAAGACGGGACCCTATTACTAAAACTTTCATGTTTGTCCGTCTTTCTGTCTGTCTGTCTCCAGGCTGTATCTCAAGAACGATAATAGCTAGAGAGTTAAAATTTTTACGAAATACTGTTTACGCCATAACAACAAAATATACTAAAAACAAAATAAAATAAATGAGGGCTCTCATACAACAAATCGTTTTTTTTTTTTCAATTTTCTTGCTTTTGATAAAACCTGGCGCTGCTGGACCTTTGAATATCGATATTGTTATTCGTTTATCGTTATTCGTTTCGAGTAGTCTGTGTGGTGGGTAACATTCTAAACTATGTTTCTCCCTTTTTAAACGTTGATTGTTTTACATAATTTTGTTGCTTCAACATTAATTTGGACAGCTTGTTAAATGTATTATCATACAATTTATTTTCCAGGTTCATTTAGCAGAATAACCAGTTTTATTATTTCATATATAAATCAGTATTTAGCAAAAAATACAGTTAACGATACTCTTGATCGAGAAGCTAAAAAGGAATTTGTGTAAAAAGCTCACTTCGTAATCGATGTAGCGAAATAATAGGGTGCGGGAGAACGGCGATGCTTATGGGCTTAGAGCTTATGCGACCCTAGCATAGCGACCGAGAAAGTGTTTCTTCTACAGCAAGATAGACAAAGTGACGTTGGAGTGACGGATAGACAGGAAATCTGTCAGTTTATCCCTACCATCTGTCAGTTTGTCTACGCTTTCGTATGTCTACGCTATGCTAGCCCTGCAGGTCCTGAAATACCATTTGACAAACGTATTCTTTACGCCGCGAACCACCCAGTTGGTATATCTATCGTCTTGCATTTTAATACAGTTATCTTTAAGTTCATCAGGTACCTCAGAAAGATCGGCTCGCGAACCATTTATGATGATTCCAGGGACAACCAGCAGTCCGTGGAACACCTGTTAAAAGCCATTGTTAAAAATAAAATTCAGATCTTTGCTGCCATCGACCGCGACACATAAAAAATCAAATAAAATGCCACCTTATGACATAAACAACAGGTTTCTTTTTCTAATGATATTAGTCTAGCTGCCTGACACGCCACTGCTTTGTACTGGCATAGAACAAAATGAAACCTTTAGGTAATATCATAAACCAGCGTTTTATTTCAGTTATTGCTTGTCGCATTAATCAGAATTGTACCTTTACAGAAAATAATTCACACCACAACGTGACACGAAGATACGCGTAGATGTATTTCTTAAGTATTGAACTGAAAGACTTATACCAGAAATGCGAATTGACCCTAAATTGTTAATTTTACGAAGCATCATAGCTTCCCAGAACTGTCTTAATTCAAATACTTTATGCCATTAACACAAAATAGTGTGTAATTTAATCTCAAGTAGCTATTATGTATTCCCTCAATCTTGGCTGTAGCGGTCATAAACTCTCTATAAAAAAATGACATTTCTATACAAACCAAGAATGACAACAAAGTATTGTATTGTCACTTTGTTGTTGACAGTCACAATTTGTATGGAAATGACAAATTTTTGACAGAGAATGACCGCTACTGGTTACATTGGACGTAAGCGGAAAACATACTGATCTGACGCGACTTACGGACGCGACTGACAGCCGCGATCTAATCAGTCGCAGATGTTTTGTATGGGCTGTTAGCTGCGTATGACGTCAATCGCAGACGTTTTGTATGGGCTGTCAGCCGCGTATGACGTCAATCGCGGACATTTTTGTAGTTTTTTTTCTTTATTTAGGTCGCGGACGTTTTGTATGAAGTATCAGCCAAGTCTGATCAGTATATTTTCAGATATAATAATAATATCTATGGACGCTTCACAGCACGTCAGTCTTGTCCCGTGGTAAGTACCTGAAGGACTTGACTTGGGTACTAGACAACGGAAACACATTTAATACTTTTATATTATTGTATGATACACATCCAAGAACCAGGAAGGTTGAAAAACTTTTGCTCCGTCGGCGGGATTCGAACCCGCAACCCTGAGCTACAGATATCGTCACGTTCAGCTTTATAGTAACACACATTAACTTAAACGGATTTACGCCATCTTGCCTAAAACAGTTAAGCAAACTGCAGGGCTGTATCAAACTACAGCGTGTACATAAAACTCAGAACGCCATCCTGAAAATAATTGCTTGTACACCGGACAAGAATTGAAGTTGGTAGGCCGGCAACGCACTTGCGATGCTTCTGATGATACAAGTATCTAAATCGGCGACGACGGTTACTTATTTTTCTATTTTCGTATTTTGCAGTACTGTATCTAATCCGAGCTTTTTTTTTGCCCGTGGAATTCAAAAATCACGTCAAATACGAACATTTTAGAAACATGATGTTCGAAAAAAGGGAACTTATGACCGTTCATATACTTACTTTCCATCCTTTCAACTAAGTCTATGCCAAAAATCATGACAATTGGTTGCTTCGTTAGGACGCAAAAGAAGGACAAACTTTCCTATTTATATTACTATGGATGCAGAGGTGTGTATATGTTATCTCTTCACGCTTAACCCACTGAACCGATTTTGCTGAAGTTTGGAGTAGAGTTTATACTTTTTATTCCGGAAACAGGTTTCCGCACGGTGAACGAAATTTTTCGCAATGAAGTTGCTTTTATTCCCTGTCATTTGATTGAAACTGGCTATTTTTTACTGTCGAACCGTTGGCAATTCAGTAATTCACCCCTGGCATCCAAATAGGCGTGTTAAGGCTGGGGGGTTGTTGGAGCCCACAACAGAATAGTTAAAAGGGACTCAGCCCCCCCCCCCCCCCCTGGAAAAATGGTTCTAGATACGCCAATGATAATCCAGTAGCGGCGTTAAAGGGTCGACGTTGGGTGACCGCCCAGAGTGCCGAGTAAAATAAGCGTCGCACATCATACAAAGGCGCCTAGCCAATTTTTTTTAGAGGGCGCCGAGGAAACATCGCCCAGGGCCCCGATAGGGCTAACGCCGGCCCTGCTTGCGGTTGTTTCAGCTTTTTCACCCCGGTCAGTAGGCAGTAGGCATAATTCGCAGGCCAATATTACGTAATGCTATAACGAGCACTTCTGCCGTATTTAAGCGTTTTGCTTTCCGCTACGATTGACTAGGGTTGGCACTTATTGAAATAATATGTTTTTTGCCTAAAACTTGGATAAATTGAGCTCTGACTTAATATTTAAGGTATCCCAAATTTTATTACTAACTGCATGTCAAATATAATATAATGCAGCTAGCCAAGATAATGTTTTTAATTTATTTTTGCCAGGACATAGTTAACCTATTAAAAATAACAAAAACGTAAGACCAATTAAAATTTCATACATTTTTTGCGGTCTTAAGAAACTAATGGATTAATATTTTAGGTTCACACCCAAAGGTTAAAAACACCATTACTATAACTTCAATGTCTGTAAGTCTGTTTTTCTCCAGGCTGTATCTCAAGAGCGTGTAATAGAGAGAGTTGAAACTTTTACAAAATATGTATTTCTGTTGCGACTAAAACAATAAATACTAAAAACAAAAAAAATAAATATTTTAGAGTTTTTCTATTACAACAAATTTGTTTGCTATTTTTTTCCTTAAAAATAGATAAATTCGGCATGCTTCTCATTGGCAGCGTGGCAAAAAATCTAAAACTTTGTTACACATTTCTAATCAATTTAAAACTTTCAGAAATACGTTTTCCCAATTTTTTGCTTTGTAATGATACAGAACCCTTC
This sequence comes from Cyclargus thomasi, assembly GCA_026546445.1. Classification (NCBI taxonomy): domain Eukaryota; kingdom Metazoa; phylum Arthropoda; class Insecta; order Lepidoptera; family Lycaenidae; genus Cyclargus; species Cyclargus thomasi. The sequence goes on from JAOTAV010032856.1 coordinate 4,825, forward strand.
GTGCGCGAGTCCAGCTCGCACTTGGCCGGTTTCTTTACTAAGTCCGAAAGATTTGGCTACATGAAAGTTATTTCAGGTAAACAAAATACCAGCATAGAGCTATTAAGAGACAGTTTGTATAATATTTTCCGAAAACTGGCAACCCTACAAGACGTAGCGTGTTAGTTCGAATTTCCCGAAGCAGAATAATTTCATGTGCAATATTAAATTTCTGAATACCTGCAGTTCGCGGCTAATACATTAAACCTCTTCTCAATATACCTTGTTTAGGTTAGGTTAGGTAAGTACTTGAATGTACTATCAGGGAAGTTGAACCAGAGCAGGTTGATGGACCTACGTCATTTGATCCGGATATGTCAATTCCATGTAAGTCGTGATTTGTCGGCTGGGTTCTTTTACTGAGCTACCTGATGGAAAGCAACTGCCGTCGCCCATAGACACGCGCAACATCCGAAGAGTCGCAAGTGCGTTGCCGGCCTTTATGAGGAAATAGGGAATGGGAATAGAGATGTTGGACCACCGATAAACTTACTCACTTAACGAAACACAGTAAAACGCCGTGCCGTGTTTCGTCTCCGGTCAAGCCGGTTTATTTAATTTAACTCGACCAACTTGCTTTGCATTTCGGAATCTTACTTTGTTTCAAGTCATAATCTAAATTAACATTTTATCAAAAGACTGATATGTAATTTAATACAAGGAAGTAATTGAATTAAGACTTGTGTATGACACGGTTAGTTTATTTTAATAATTAAAGACAGTAACAAAAGGGGCCGGAAAACGATTTAAAAGCAGATTTTTGAGGGAAGCTGGGCTTTCGGTAAACTCGCTCACTGGACGAGCAGTTTCCCGCCAGCTTTTTGTGAGGCCGTTATATCCGGTGCTTCGGCACGAATGGCTCTTCCGCGGAAGGTTTACCCGCGAACCACAATTTTAGAATCTCGGCGTCTACAAATTTTAGAAGGGGTTTTATAATCACTCGTCACGTCACTTACCGCAACATTCAGAGAAGTCATTCTCGATTTAATTACAATTAAATAAGGAATAGGTATGCGTCAGTGTGACAGTTAGACACTACGAAATTATATTACTACATCAACTAACGTATTATAATGAAAATTCTAGAAGTTTTAGTAGTTCTAGAATTTCTTTTGCTATCATCTCCAATATGTCCTGTTCTGATGCAAGATGTGCCTCTCATGACTCCCGGACCACCAGTCACTCAGAGGGGACCACCAGGCATGAAAAGGTTAGTACACAATCTCCATTTATATTATAACTCTGTCTATCGGTAGGTTATGTTTTCACGCCTAAGCCACTGAATCGATTTTCCTTAAATACAAAATTTCAGTAAACTTTGTTGTTGTTTGGAATTTGAGTTCCGGGAAATGACATAAGATACTTTTTATTCCGGAAAAATGCACGGTCCCAGCGCGATAAATAGTACGCTTTTCTATCTACCCACGCCAAATAAAACTCTGGAATAAATAGTTCCGGATTGAAACCTGTAAACTTTCAAGAAGAGAGCGTATCCTTACGCACCTATAACTCTTCTGATGTTGCTAGTGTCTATTGACACTAGAAACTCTCTCTCTATCAGGTAACCCGCTTGCTCGTTTGCATCCTTATTTAATAAAGAAATCAATCTCAGGTTCTCACCGACCACCAAGAGGAGAGTGCACAGACGGACCACACCGCCGAGGGTGTCTTTTCCAGAAAACTGCGATTACCTCGCCTTCTACTGCCTGAAAGCATTCGTGTAAGTCAAATGAGCGTACGCCTCACCTGATGGGAGTAAATTATAGGTATATTTAATGGAGTAAAGTACTGTAGTAAAATTATTACAACAATGTGTAATCTTACCGGAGTTTTAATGTATGTATACGTTAGATTCGTATTGACAGCGCTAGTGACTCTGGGTATGTGACAGTGGCGTAACTACAAGGTGGTAAGCCGGCAAAATGCCCTAGACAAGTGGCAAGTGATAATTTTTTACAATAATCGCTTGACGTGTTTTTGTATTGGATTGACATAGTGGAACGAAAACGAATTTGCCGCGGGCCTCGAACGGTATAGTTACGCCACTGTCATTTGCAATCAGTATAGGTACATAAGAGCTATAATTTGGCTTGCATTCAAGAAATTGAAAAAACGGTAAGGCAAATTCTTCATTTCCTATGAGTAGTTTAGTGCGTGTTAATGTTGTGGTATATTATTATATATTCGTAATTATGAAACAGAATACACGTGTCTATCATTCCGTAGACTATTCCAGACGAACGTCGTATAATGAACCGTATTAGCTTGCAGTAAGGTCTAGAATAAATGGCATAATTATATGGCGAGAAATACTATAAATTTTCCACACTATTTACGATAATAGAGTCAATATTATACGACAAATAGTTTAATACTTCGGTTTAAAGTGATAAAACTATATTGTCGTAAAAGAAACTAGTTATTACTAAACAAAGAATGCCAAAACATTATGGATGTAGGTAGTCTCAAAAGGAGTAAGTAGGTAGAAATAATCACTACACTGTATTAAGAGACCCTTACTCTAATTAAGGGAGTAAGGCATCCTAAATTACAAGGGACCACGCATTTGCGTTAGGTTCTGTGATGTCAGTTGTACCCGGAATTCTGCTCTAAGCGAGTAATAAAGCACCATTGGTTGGTAGTTGGTACCATGGTTTTGGTAGTTAGACTCTACCGTCTACGCCAGGGATGACCCACATCTACCCTGACTACTTTGTCTTTGAAAGTGTGGTGTAATATCGGCCTTAATTTTAGTAAATTAAATTTTTTCCTTTCTGATTATAAAAACCTGGTTGCCGAACTGGATCAAGTCTTATCAACCACCACTTATTTTGCCCCTATCACTTATCACTCAGCTGTAGTTGTTTTACTTTCCCATTGTGTTAGCTAGTACCTAACTGCTGGGTCAAAACATAAACGTTTTGTAGGCTTGAAAAAGTTTCAAAAACTTTTTAGCTACCGCACCAATTTCAGAAGTTCTATCACCAATAGAAAGCAACATTATCAAAATTGCTATATAGACTATTACATATACATAAAAATTGCTATACAACTATTACGTATAGGAAATATTTTTCTTCTGAAATGAAGCTAATTTATACGCCCAAGTGTTTGCCCAAAAAAAATTGAGTAAATCTACAAAAAACATACCTCAAATATAATGAGCACGTACAGTCCGCACAGCAGCACGCAGGAGTAGATAACCCCAGTGGTGGGGTCAATGGGACTGACTGTATAACTGAGAGTGATGGGTGCAGCCTGGCTGGAGGTACTCTGCATGCGCAGGACGAAGCTCCCGGAGCGATTAGTCATAGGTTTGAGGTTCAGCCGAAGACTCCGGGGCTCGCCTGTATTGAAGTCCAATTCGTCGTCGTGTAGAAGCAGCGCTTGTTGTTGCGATATCTGTGGATTTAAAAGCATTTATTGATGGGAAGCCATGGATGAAGATGTGCAAATTACTAGATCCGGTGTTTGACAAGATTAATTGACAGTGAATTTTGATATGAAATGATTCAAATTATATACATTTTTTATTGAATTTTACTACTCTGGTCAGAAGATCTAAACGCACCTTTCACATTTGGTCTGGATTAAGAAGGCTAGAGCTTTAACGGTTTTTCATGGCCTGGTCAGAGAAGGCTAGAGCTTTAACGGTTTTTCATGGCCTGGTCAATGAAGGCTAGAGCTTTAACGGTTTTAAATCGGCTGGTCAACGAAGGCTAGTTCTTTTACGGATTTTTATCGCCTGATCAAAGAAGACCGGTTCACATTATTGTACCTACTATCAGAGAGCTGAAACAGCTACAAATCGTGAATCTAAGTAATTTGGTCGGGTTATGTCAAAGTCAGCCGACAGACCACGACTTACATGGAATTGACATATTCCGAGTTCTGACCAAATGACGTAGGTCCGTCAACTGGCTCTCTTTCAATTTCCCCCATTGTAAATTGGTGGCGATGGTTGCCATGAAAAGGGAAATTTAATGACACTTTTGCTGTGACTCAAAGTTCTCTTCCAAATTTAATAACATCCTAAATCCCGCCAGTCAAACAATATAATGCATATTATATTGCCAACTATCTGTAAGGTTGTTAAAACCAATGCAGGTATTGGTACAGACAGTTCTACTCAGATGAGAGCGTGGCCCTATGTGTGCGTGCGCTTGTAAATACACACCTTCATTCATGTGGCAGTAAGCCTTACCCACACATAAGGCGCGCATAACTGAGTTGAACTACACCTACCTCCGTTTCTGAGACATTAGTCCCATACGTATTCTCCGCCCAATACTCCAGCCAGAACATGATTTTGGGAGACTCCTGGACCTCTGTATCATTCAGTTTCTTCTCCCCCTGCTCAGTGAGGAAGGGACCGGAGATTTTCGTCAGGATCGTCAGCTGATCCTCAGAAATGTTGAGAAGGTAATCTAGAAGATGAAAACTCTATAAGTTTGTCTATTTTTTATTATTATGCAATTTTCATACAGTATACTTGTGAATTTGACATTTTATTTATTTTTTTTTTTATTTTTTTTATTTAAAACACTTTATGCAATTGTATACAAAGGCGGGCTTAATGCCTTGTGGCATTCTCTACCAGCCAACCTTAGGGTGAAATAGAGAACGTAGAATAGGCGCATTCGTATAACGTAAAATAGGAATAATGATAAAATATATGTGTAATAGACAATATATAATAAATTACCAATAATATTGTTAAATTAATGTTGAGATATAAAATATTAAAAGACACAATCAATTCCTGCAAATTTTGATTTTGTGATAATTGATACTGAAATTACCTACTACTATATCTATTTAATTATCGATTAACTAAAGTATTATATCTCACATCTTATCACTTTTGTAAATATATTTTTGATGATTGCGAAATTCTATACATATATTTAACTTCATTAATAATTTTTAGAAGATATAGTTGCCCAGAAAAGCAAAAAACAAGGCGAAACATAAAGACTATACTATACTATAATATAATAATATTGTAAATGGAAAGTGTGTCTGTTTGTTTGTCCATCTTAAAAGCTTAAGCGACCAAACGACTTGATTTTATTTTAGAACCTAGTTCATCGTTAAAGGCGTCGTTATAGTATCTAAGAATGTTTTTAAAAAATTCCTATGGTTATCTCAGTACCTAAGAATTAAAATAAAAGTATTTTATTTATCTTAAGTCTACTTTAGGCTTAAAAGAATAACATGTTACAAAAAAAAAGTATTTTTACCGATTTTTTAATTCTACGCGAGCGATGAAAATACTAGAAGCAGCGAGTTAAAAATAGTAGTGAATTATTTATAAAGCAATGCATAGTTAAATATAAACGAGCAGATTGTGTACTTACAATCTAGGACGTCTAACACTGTTGACCTAAACATACACCTAACTGGATTATGGGAGTCTAGATATTTCAAAGTAAGTTCCTACGTGGTCTCAAATCGGAAGCAGATAAATCTAGAAAAACGTTTCGATTTATATAGAAAGTATTGCTTCAAATAAGAAGTCCTACAAGATCTACAATTTGTAGACCTATAAAGAAAAATATTTTGAAGGAGTCATATAAATTTTTTAATAAAGCGACAAACTTTTAACACAAAATATTTTGTATGTGTACGGTCTGCATTTCCATAGCACGATTGTAAACCACGAACATTAATCTAATGTCCACCTAGGTAGTAGGTACTGGTAGTAGGTATAAATATTTGATAAGCTTCGTGAAACATAATTTTTGACGGAAGTAAGCTGTAAACAGACTTTAGTTCTACCATTAGTTTAAACCAATAGTGTTTGTCGATACTCGATAGGCGACTACGTACATTTTTGATGGTAGAATGGCAAAAATGATCAGTGCCTCTAGCAACAAAATTTACGTAGTCGCTTTAGACTATCGACAAATACTTCAAACTCATGGTAGAGCTACTGATCAGACGCGTCTGGCAGCCCATAAAAAACGTCCGCGGCTTAAGCCTTATAGTTTTCACACTTCAATGTACAATTATCTAGATCGCGGCTGTCTGTCGCGTCCGTAAGTCGCGTCCGATCAGTATGTTTTCCGCTTTACCCTTCCTTAGTTTTTTTTATTCGTAGGTTTCAACTTTCAACTCTAGAAAGATCGATAGAGTTAAATCAACACCTCGGAGACAGGCTTTCCCACTTTCTCAGATATTTATAATGCAAGTGGCCAAGACGCGTTCTGTCTCTTTCTCTCAAACAAGAAACTATTTCTGTTTCACGTCCAGTTATAAACTTGAGTGCGTCTGGATTACGAAAAGTCAATGGCCACTACATAAACAATCTATGTTTATATCCAGCTAGGCTTGGGGTTCATTATCATACAATTTTGTCTGTTCTAGTAAAAGTGTGGGAAAGTGCAAAAATTTTCGCCAATAATAATCGTCGTATCCCACAAATAAGGGCACATTATTTTTTTTTTAATGGACGCTTCACACCACGTCAGTCTGGCCCCGTGGTAAGGTACCCGAAGGACTTGTGTTACGGGTATCAGACAACGGAAATATATTTAATAATTGTATATTATACACATATTTAATATTTTTATTGTATGATACATAAATTTAATACACATCCACGACCCAGGCTTGAGCTACCAAGGTGCTCAACCACTGCGCCACAGAGGTCGTCAAACAAAAAAATAAACTTTACAGGAGAAGATTTTCTTTCTCTCCTTAGAAAAGGGCCTCATTTCGCAAGCGCCTCGCTTCTGCCCCGCGCGTCCTTGCACGCACTAAACGGTCACTACACCCTTTGTTGCTCTTTGTTCTCCAAGAAATTCAAGCTTATTATATTTAAATATATAGTTTAATTATACAACTATCATTACAACTATCATATTTATTTATACATTTTATTATAGAATGTGCTGTCTAACACTGTCATAACGCAAAAAAACTAGTAATTTTGCATAACAGGCATTTAACAACAAATTTAAATTGATTTGAAGTAACTATTTTATCAAAACTTTTTTTTTACAAAATATACTAAAATTAATTCAATTCCTTTGGCCTGCAGAGGACCTAAAAATGTCGTAATAGCAATATTGCAAAGGAATTGCTCTACAATTCGTTTTAGTACATTTTGGTAAAATATCAAATAATTTTGATAAACAAATTACTTCAAAATAAATTACTTTAAAATAAATTAAATCGATTGTGAAATCACTGTTTTGCAAAATTAGTAGTTATTTTCAAGTAAAATGACAAAATGAATTGCTGTTAGCAATATTGAGAAGTTACCGTTTAGGGCTGCAGTTCTCATGTTGAGATATTACATGATTTAAGTATTGTTAAATTGTTTCTATCATGTCATGTAAATACTCATTGTCAAAAGTTTTTGTCTTTGTATTGTTTTTAAAATTTTGAAAGAATGTCTTGTAATGTCCAAATTAGTGAATAAAGGTTTATTTATTTGATTTAAATGGATTTTTTTTTAATCAAACTAACTGGAACAACCGTCGTGTCGTAATAGGTTCGGTCTTTATAAAATAACTAGTAATCGCTTGATATTTTTTCTATAAAACTTCAATCTTATCGTATTTATTACGTTATTGTATATTACAGAGTAGGTTATTGCATATTTTTGTACAACTTTATTGTATATTCGTATATTGTTAAAACTCGATGATGCGCTCACAAAAAAGTTTACCTTGCTGTTATCATAATAAATTGGCACGAAATTTAATGCAGATTTTGGTATTTTATATGAAGCTGTTTGTCAAGTTGCGATAAAAATGATCCATATATAAATTTCATGAAAATTGGTTTAGCGGTTTGAGTGTTAAGTAAAAAACAGCGGTAAGAGATAAACGCTTTATAATATGAAGCAAAGAAGAACGTATTTTATTATGTATTGCATAGTTCTGCGTCTTAGGACTTGCATAACCTGTATGAATATGAATCATCGAGCAACAAGTGCAACACGGTCGAGTGCACGCCAGTCTCTAGAAATTGTATCCACATAAATATTACGAAGTGTCACTTATATCCATACTAATATACATGGGAAAGTGTGTTTGTTTGTCTGTTTGTCCTTCTTGCACGAAACGAAGCACTTATCGACTTGATAATACTTTTTGTCTTAAAAAGATCATATCCCCAAAATGTTACTTTTTGGAGCTATTTTGGAATTTTTCGCAAGCAAAAGCTGGTTAAAAATATTTAAAAGTTTTAAGATACTTTGTATGTTTGACTTATTGGGTGTCCTAATTCCACTTGAAGAAAGCCGGAGGTAAAAGCTGATATATTATTACTATAAACGTGAAAATGTATAACCATTCTGTTAGCTATGCACGATATAGGTCCTCAAAAAGATTTAGGCGGGTCACAGAAAACAAGTATTTCTATATTGAAAAATTAAAGAGATCGACTAAAACTAACTCTTTATCTCTCCAGGATTGACGGAAGAATGTCTGGTGAC
>JAOTAV010032867.1:0-19652 GCA_026546445.1 Cyclargus thomasi
TAAAAATCTTAAATATGTGTATAGTATAAAAGTATTAAATATATTTCCGTTGTCTGGTACCTGTAACACAAGTCCTGAAGCGTTCATAGATAAAATAAAATACCTTGATAGAAACTTAGAGGACTATCAAGACCTACTTATTACGATGGACTATAACAACGCGTCTAGCCGCACTTTATCGCCAATCAGTCTATTTAACAGTTGTTTTTCAGCTAAATTTTACAACCGAAATAAAAATTCAACTTATGATAATGAAATTAAAAAGTAATTGCAGACGCGACGGAATTTTACACTGAAACTATAAAAATCTACTTAAACTAATACGAAAAAAAGCTCCGAGAAACTTGAAACTTTTATGGAGGTAATCGTACCTAAAAATGTTTATATATAATTATAATAAGTTTTAAGTTCTTTCGCGGGGCTTCCAATTTGGAAGTTTGATTAGAGTCTGGCGAAGTCTTAAGATTTGAGAATGATAAATTCTCCATCGCAAACAATGCTCGTAGTCCGTGAAATACTTCATATATTCTCAATGATTGATAATCGCTAACCGTGGGTAATATTGACAAATTTAATGGTAGAACCGTATAATAAGCGTTCGGATGTCACGAGTGCACATGGGCGACGGCGGTTGCTTTCCGTCAGGTAACCCGTCTGCTCGCTTGCCCTTTAAAAAAATATATAATAACATATATAGCAACAAAAATATATAGCAACTTTTAAAAGAATTTTGTTCACTATTCAAAGAGAGGCAGAAACTGTTAATTAAATTATATTTATTTATTTTTTGCATGAATGTAGTTTTTACAAATATTGACATTAGATCTTATACAATCTGCTATTTACATGGCGTGCAAAATCAAGGAAATTTAATAGTTGAAGTTAGTTTATTATCGACAGAATCGTAAAAAATAAAACAAATCTAACTTAAATTTTAATTGTGGTTCTATATTAGTCAGATACTTATGATCTTAATTATCATAAAAAATATCTTCTTATTATGTAAATAACACATGCTGTCTGCCCCTTAAAATCTGCCTACCTAACGTGTGTACAACGATTTTTGATGCAATTATTTTAAAATCTAAAGAGAGTTTTTTAATGTTACAAAATGTATATTCTTTTGGTTATACTTACCACGATATTGAAGCAAAACGTGTATAGCAAAACAACGCTTGTCGGGTCATCTCTTTTAAAATACATCCCAAGCCCAAAAACTGTTCCAGTTCGTGAGCGACAAAAGAACGACAGTGCATCTTTGCGGGATTTTTCATTGAATTATAAAATTTGAGCGAACCGCGAGCTGAGTGAACTAGTTCGTCGCTTGTTACAGCTAATTATCCGGCCCAAGGCTCCGCTGTGACGTGTGTCCATTGTTTCACACGGCACGGCACGATATGGCATGACAATGAGGATGTATGTTTTATGTGCCACGTAGCCGGCTTTCGTGTCAATCAAGCAGAGTGGTGTATTATATCAAAATATAGCTGACATATAATGTCAAAATATTGCTATCATATTATGTGCCATAATTTGTCTATTTGATGCTTTGATGATCAAATATAATAAAGATTCACAGTTGCCGTCTAAAAAGTGGCACCGTCAAAAACCGCGCTTAAGCGCTATTTCGCTCCACGTCGCTCCGAGACCGCGATTTTAACTTTTGTACTCATGAAGTTAAGTTTTATTTATCAATACACTCGATTTTAATTTAAGTTGTTTTGTGTCAGATAGTGTTGGTGCCATTATTTTATTCAATTTTGAAAGCATCTTCTTGATATTTGATCGAAGATATATGGCTTTAATAGACACAAAAGATTTACGGGTACATAGCTCCACCCAGGACCGGGTATCGAAAACCTATATGGGATCACGCGATACGACATTGCAAATCACAACACGATGGGAAGAAATTCAGGTATTAATTTTTAACATCTGTTTTTTAAGCTAAGATCCAGTTTACTTCAAAAATGTTTAAGTTCTTGCTTATATCTTAAATTCATATGTACACTGTTAAAAATTTCCAAGTAGGAACTTTTTACGCACCACATTTTTAGAAATGTTTAACTCAGTCATGCTATTTTACTACAAAAATTTATTACAGAATATTTGTAAAAATGCTACCTACTTCGTATTCGAGCCATTACAAAATGTAATATTACAACAAATACGTGTTTAAATTCCAATACAATACAAGATTTTGTAATTTTAGGATGCATTTGCGTAGTAAAATTGTAGTAAATTTACAAATATTTTTAACAGTGCAGACGTATGGGGATGACGTCAAAATCTTCATAATCACACATAATAAGAGTTAGGTAATTAATATTCCTTATGAGTGCTGCAGTTACATTCATTTTCATATTTTTAGGAATATTAAAAAAATACATATGTTTAGTGCATGGGTAATAAATTATGTTACGATACGTAGCTGGAGGGTTAATTTTGCTGGCGCCTCAGGCTAGCGTCTACCATTCGGACAGCAAACAACACCTTTATGGTGATACCATAAGGATCAATCTCAGAGACTGCAAGGTAAAATAACTTTGAACAGATTGTGACTAGCTCTGTTGACGTCGCCATATTGTTTGTGTCACGCTCGCCACGCGCTCCACGGAAAATTAGATCGGCATTTTATTAGTCTTATTGAACATGTATTATTCTGAGTAAAGAGGTAGGAATCGTGAGTTTCTCACATTATTAGCTATCTTCATTTCCGATTGAGCATTCAAAATTTACAGAAAATTTCACATACTTTTTATAGAACTTTCTCTCCCAGAGCTCATCTTCTGAACATCCACTTCTTGCTAAAGCTAACTTGGTTTTAGAAATTATCTAGTTAATAGGTAGCTTTGGATATCATAAAAACTGACTTTATAGTTTTAATAGAACGAACTCTATTAAATAATCTAATATCTCTATTATAAAATCTATTAAATAAATGTCTACATTAAATACTTCTTTACTAATATTATTAACCTTTATTTAGAACAAAAATAATTACACATTACATTACAAATGTAAAATCCATAGGAATAATATATTACAAATGTGAAAGTGTGTCTTTGCCTGTCCGTCAGTTGCTTTATACTATTAATTTGATATGCAGATACTTTGAGTCCCGGGAGAGGACATAGGATACTTTTTATCTCGGAAAAATGCACGGTTCCCGCGCCATAAACAACTTTTGGCGCAACGCAATCTATTTAATAGTCACATAACCAGAGACATACGACCCGTGGTAGACCTACTGATGATAGCATTTAACGTAGTTCCGATTTACATAGTGTCATTATGTAAATAAGTCTATGTAAACAGCGGCGTTAAGCGCCGACAGTTGACACCTCGCGCGTAAACATCGCTTTATGACCTCGTCGGAGTCCTCGTTAACATTACATTAAATATAGCCTATGGTTAGCCGGACAAAGTGGTGTTACTATCGTCAAGTACGTGAATGTTACACTTAACTGGGTTTTTTTGGTGAACACACATCTGTCAGAGAATCGAAGTTATTTCCTCTTTGAATTTGACTGAAAGATGTGCATTTACCACTAAACTGCCTATCTTCCAAAATATAAAACTGCCAATATTGTTATCCCTCCCTTTAGTTTCTACGTAATCGGGTGAAGAATCATTTTTAAGAATTACACTTTTAGGTTAGGTTAGGTAGGTTGGCACTGGAATTTGGAACGAAACTGACATAATCTTCCAGTAGAGAGTTTTTTTCAATTCGTATTAGTCTGCACAATTGCTCTGGAGTAAGGTACAATCACATGTCTTTATGGGAAGCTGTAATAAGACACCTATTTTTATATTTATATAAGTCCAAAAGGGAAATTTAATTCATCCGTATATAAAGTCGCCTACTTGTCACAATGTAGATTAATAGTCAGTCAAAAGTCAAATGAGCGTTGAGCTGGTTAGCCAATTATTGTCTTATCCTGTTTACGTAACAAGGAACCCGTATCGTCTTGCAGGATGACGGAAACCTCGTTAGATTCATTTCGGACTCGAGATGCTGTCGACGACTTATCCCGCCGTTTGTCCACCAACACCGTCAACTGAGAACGAGATTATTTCGGCCAGATAAAAGGCAACTTTATGATCTAGACTAGAAGTTCAATTTTCTATCGACATTGCTCTATCGTCAATGTCGTCGCCGCCATTAAAGGCGTAGAGGAAAATGAAACCTGTAGTCTATGTCATAAAGTTACATTTTATCGGGACGACATAATCTCGTTTTCGGTTGACGGTGTTGATTGACCAAATAGAGCTAGAGCAAAAGGAGCAAGGATTTAAAGAGATGCCGGCCGGTGTGTATGGTATGTCGGTCTTATAACCGTGCTACAACTCGATTCGGTTAATAAAAGTTTGTAGAAATTTAATTAAATAATAATATTCACGATGCGATACCGCGCGGAATCGCTCCCGATTTCGGAAACTTCTGATAAAAGTGCCAGGAGTTTCCGTGAGAACGTTTCCGTTTCCGCGTGGAATCGCATCGTGAATCAGGGGGCTCGTTGTCTAGTTAGAAATATATAAAAATTCTGTCATATTTTGCGCCAACAGGTGATAATTTGTTTATAAGCAGATATTAACATAACTTGGGTTAAGTTAAGTTATTTTAATATCTGCTCAGCGAAATAACATGAATAAATTTCTTAATTTTGCAAAGCTAAGAACAGAATAACAAAAAATTATACTTAAATAAGTCTTATATAAACCCGCTCCAAAATTACAAGGGATTTAGCAGTTATAACAAAGATTTGTGACAAAATTCATTTTATCACATACACGAAACCTAAAAGCCTTTTAACGTACTAATATAATTCATAGATCCTACAAATAGATCACTTTTGTCATAAGAGTTTTCGGGACCTAATCGAATCATCGAATTTAGGGTCATAACTTCATAAGTGTAAGGGTAGAGGTACTCAATACCCCACTAAAATATTACGACTTGACCTGATGTAACCCGGGCAAATTGTGATGACTAGTGATTTGCATGTAATTGCTCTGAGCTGGCTTCCTCTCGAAAATCATTACGTAAATCGAAGAGTCTGATTGCACCATTTGAAATATTGGAAAATGTAAAAATTTTCATCAAGATTAGGATGCCATAAAATGTTTATGCTTCGGGGTATGTGTGATGTTGCCTTTACATAGAGGTGACTGTGTCAAAGTAGAAACGCTTTGTTTAAGTATGGACAAGTTAAGTAAGGACAATACCAGACAAGACAGCTCGGCGTCATGAGTGTATCACTAGAAATAAAATAAAATATTAATAAAAAAATCAGCACGGCTACTTCCACAACGAACATTTTACAGGGCGCATTTTATTTAAAAATGTTTTTAACCACCAGTATTTGCGGACCTATAATGCAAACTTCAAGAAGAGGGCGTGTTCCTTCTTAAAAGGCCGGCAACGCACCTGCAAGTGTCGGTAGTTGCTTTCCATCAAGTAATCCGTGTGCTAGTGCAAAATTACTCTAAAGTATTTCTTTTTAGAACAATTACTTTATGTGCAGTGTGTAACCACACTGCACATAAAGTAATTGTTCTACCTTTTATCGGTAAGAAGAAATCAACTTAAAAGTTTTGCAGGGGCGTATATACCTACCTACAACAAGTACGTATAATATACATAAAGGGCAGACCCTGCGGCGATTCCAATATTCTTTTTCCTTTTCTCCCTATACAGGTGTAATGACAGATTAAATTCTCCGCCTCCATTCAGTGCCAGCCAGATCTGATTACAAAAGACTTTTACCTAGTCCACCAATAAAGTCTTAATTCAATTGAATTCCGAATATAATCTTTGGAGAAATTGAAAGGACGCGAGTGGAATATTGAACAGAAAATAATTTCTAGTATGTAGTAGATGAGGTCTTAATACATGATTTTCTATTGAAAATATTATTTGTTGGCTATATATCTATTCGAAATTCTCATTTAGACGAGGGTTATTTTTTATCCGATCTGAAAAATATGAGGTTTTGCATGTTTGTAATTGGAAATAATTTTTGTAAGGGTCATTAATAAAATATTCCATTTATGCAGGTATATCCAAAGCATAATTTGCAGAGGACATTAAATCGCTCTATAACGAGAAAAAGGTTTGACAAACACCCTAAACAAACATATTCGTTTGTTTAGCTAATTGCGCAGCGGACATTGTCATGAAATTTCATACAAATATGAAATAGCCTATGTCACCGTTGATAAAGCAAAATTAAGTTTTGTTTTCCTTTATATTTTTCTTGTCCTGACCTTTTACGTATTAAATTACTTAATTTAGAAACCTGGATACTAAAAAACGTGTGGGAATGGAGTGAAAAAAAATACTTTTATTTCAAGTAAGATACCCATAGGAAGAGAAAAGTATACTTTGAGAATTATCAGTTTTATCTCTATATCCATGATTGTATACATCGATTTATGTCTACTAATATTATTATAAATATAATATACAAGATTATAAAGAAGATATGAGAAAATTTTATTTAGAAGTCTGAAAATATTTAACAAGCCATATTTAACATGTCATTTTTTTTAACTCAATACTATCATAGTAATAGATTCACATGATGGACTTGGCGATTGGTCGCATTGTGTCACCCGATGTTTAATATTGAGTTGATATGAAACAACCAATTCGGCGGTGAAAGGATGGAAGTTACATCAAACATCATTTAGCATTTACAGCAAAAGCATTTCCAAATTAAATATTTGCGAAAACTTTGCTAGGATTTTTTCACATAAGCCCAAATATATGTTAATCTCCTTGGCACAGCACGGGAATTGCAAAGTTGATTACGTTTTCAGGGGTCGGGAAACTCCAAGTTTGTATTGGACGAAGTTGGGGATGAGTTTATCTTTTTAGAATGACTCATTTTTGTCATAATTCCGTCGGAGCCCGTTGGCTTGTTGTGGGTGAGTTTTGTCGAAATTTCCGTGATTCAACGTTGTTAAAACTTTCGGGAGATTTTTATTTTGCCGAGCCGGTAGCATTGTTAGCTCTAACTGCTTATAAAAGTCCACATATTCGGGGGTTAAATTCTCATAATACGTAATTGTGCGTACACAAATCGAGATTCGATTTATGAGTTTTCTATTTTTTAGATGCTTGTTGTTCAGCGCATTAGAGATTACGTACTAACTCGTTAATCAACCGATTGGACCAGCCACGAATATTGTCGGCTAAGCATACCAAACTGTCGATTGTTATTGTAAGCTAGTCTAGCAAACAAAAACCACACCCATATCGATAGATGAACGCGGAGACCAAACCGCTACACCCAGAGACATTATTTTCTGTGATAGGACAATGCGGTCGAAACGATGGTGTTAAAATAAAGCCACATATTACGATAAACCATATATTTACTATAGAACACGCTACGCTTAATTTGGAGGACTTTAATGTCCAAATCAGTGTCCACTTATTATGGTAGATTTTGAAATTTGGATTCTAAGAGCTGCTCTTTTAACAAAACAGACGTCATATTAAATTCTGCAACGTAATCTTCGTGAATTAAGGGCCCCAATCCACACTAATATTAAGGCACTAATTAGCGGGGAGAGAAGGCGGTTACTTGCATATTTTAATGCCTCCTTCAAAAGGCTCACCGAACAATACCTACAGACCGTGCCGGGGTAATTTTAACTGAAATACTGTACGATAAATACAGTTGCTTATTAAGACGTTAAATTATTACTGCTGACGATTTATCTTATAATGTTTTTTGTTTGGTCGGGCTGTTCAGCATCGGACAGAATTTGTCGTGTCGATTTTTCTGTTCAGTTTAGGGTTACCTGGTTTACCTGTAGTTTTTTATGTCGAGCTTTTTTTTGTCCCCAGGCATGTCAATTTTATAGAAAAGTTTTTTGTATGTGATACAGATCTGCATTACTTCTAATTTTAAGCGATTTCCAAGTTTCACGAGCAAAGTGCAAAAGCTATTGTTTTAAGTTGAATTTATATTCAATAGCATCTCAAACTAAAGATCCCGATAAAAGAAAACGCCAGCGAAACTAACTTTTCTAGCTAGTTAAGTGACATGCAATAAGATAAAACATTTACATAAAATAACAAGGGAGTTACAATCTATATTTACACTAATGGCTAGGCGTTCAGCTATCGGGCCCCTACAGACATCCGACTTCAGTATTTCATCCCTCCCTTTATGTAATGGAGGTCGAAGCCCCTACGATTAAATGTGTTAGGGAAACTACCCAATTGTTGGGACTTTCAGTAGCTTCGAAGTAAACCTCCTAAATGTTGGCAATCTATACTATACTAATAATAGAAATCTTAAGAGTTTGTTTGTTTGAATGCGCCTGAATTGAAAAAAAAAATGTGTTGGTTAATCCTTTTATTAAGGAAGGCTATATGCCATATATCGTACGCTGCGACTAATATGACCCTAGCAGTAATCCAAATATGGTGTGAAAACGCGATAATTTATAAAGTTTAACGCGGACGTAGTCGCGGGCACGAGCTAGTTTTTGATTAAAATTAGCAGCTGCTGTTGGGAAAAACGGAGCGTCAATGATCGGGTTTGATAACTTGTGTTGACAAATATTATTTTAGGGGGAGGCAAAATTGAAGGCAAGCACTTATATTTCATTGTCATCTGCGCAAATTTATCTTCCTTTGAAAACAGGTAAGTAATCATTCTTGTTCTTTCACAATGGAATTGGCTTTTTTAATACAATTTACTAAAATTTACTAAGATTCGGGCACCTTTTAATATTTTTTAGGACATGTGCACTGTGCGCTTTGCACTTTACCTACTCTCCCTTTCATTTGATACATTTCTACAAAAAATATTTTTACCAACAAAATGGCCGAAATCCGTCTAAAAAGCTTACGTGTTACATCTTTATCGGTAGACCCGGATTTCCATAATTACCTGAAACAGAAAATAAGGTCATTAATAAAAACATCGTTAACAATCATTTAGGGATTTCTCTATGACTTGTGTTTTTGGCCGTAGCCGTAGACTTGATGGGAAATTAATTGTTTTGGTATAGATAATGGTGATATCGATCGCAAAGTCTAGCTAATCTTTAAGAGAGAGCCGTTTTATATATAATAGCTTTGTCTACATTACACTTTATAAACTATATATATTATATATATTATTTTATTCTAATATAACTTTATTTTATTACTGCTCGGCCTTTATTGGTCGTAGCATCACCAGCATATGGTCTATTGCCTTCCTCGACAAATAGAGTAGACAATATAAAAATAATTTTTCAATTCGGGTCTGTACTTCCTGACATTAGCGCGTTAAAAAAAAAAACAAAAAAAAACTCTTTAGCATTATTAGTATAAATACTCTATACAATAAAATTCCTGACAAATCGAATCAGAGAATTATCCTTAGCCATTCTAGCAGCTTAATTAATGATAAACCAACACGTGAGCAACTGAGCTCACTCATTAAAACTTTGCTACAGAATTCCATACAAACTCAATCAAAAGGCCGTTAACACATTTCATATAATTTCGGCGCTACGCTCGCTGTTAAAATTAAAACTCATTCATATCAAAGAGATATTGTAAGCATTATACCGTTTTATACATCAAGAGCCTCTCGTAGTGGAAATGTTGAAGCTCGCATCTATGAAATTTAAAACGTTTGACTCAAAGAGCTAGTATTTGTTGAAATTTGTTTTTTTTTTAATCCTACCTACTTTGTAGATTGCTTTTACGTAGGCTTCTAGTGAATTCTTGATTGAAAACACTATGATTGGTTTTTTATACTTATTTTTATCAATTGCACAGGAGCCTGATTCTTTTTCTTTTAAATTTGTTACAAGGTCTTATAGAACTAAATTTATGTGCAAAATTTCTGCCTTTTGGGCGTGGAAATGCCACTATATTAGAAATCTTAATAATCAAATAATAAATGAAGGAAATGAAAACACTTAATAGAGATTAGTCATACAAGTATTTTAAGATTAGTCATATACAGTAAGTATATTATTTAAAATACTGCTTCCTCTAAAGCTAAGTAATTAACCAGCAGTCAAAATATAATATAAATATAAATGTGAAACAGAGATTACACTACAACACAATTACTAATAAACAATTAAATATATCAAATGATTCCAAACAAATTAAATCAATTTTCAAAATATAAATTGGATAATTATTACGATGTTGTATTTTCTTCGATTGCAAGGAGGAATTAAGGCGACATACGAATTATATGAAAATTAGTCTGCACACCCTCGACATCTCAACTACTCAAATCATACATAATATAGTAGGCGCCGTAGTCTCGACGTTCAGAAAGTGTACTTAAAGTACTTATTTTGAATAAAAAGATTTTGATTTGATTTGATACAAGCGATAACATGCTATATGTGTTACGTACTTACTCAAAAAAGAAGATAAAAGCTATTCATACAAAGCGCCCGAAGCACAAATACCGAAGCTCTCAGTACAAAGAGCCTTTAAATAAAACTTGTTGATTCTATAAAGGTAGTTTACCGACTATCGCGGAAATGTTATGAACTAGATTATACGTTTCATTTTGCTTTACACCACTAATTAGTGGCAACACCGATCGCTAAACTGATGTCGGTAGAAATTTAAACCTATATATAATTCATAAAACAGCACTTAAAAATGTTTGACCAACGCTGAAGTTCGCTGGCCGCAAGCTTCCTAGTAGAGGCACCTTTACAGTGTTGATTGTGGACAATACACATCAAAAACAACTGTGCAGCTGTGTCTGTCACGACAGCAAGCCCTTTTTATATAAAACATCGTCATTTTACGGATATTTTATTTTGCCCCTTACTCTCTAGAATGGCCGTCGGATGTACAAAACATTAGCTATAGCTCCGGCCCCTAAAGCTGTGACTGGCATACAAATACGCGGCCTTTTTTACGAGAATAATCTAGCCTTTACTGTTAAGTAAAGTGCGATGAATTATTATTTATATTGCTAAACACAACATTAACGCTATGTGTGTTTTTTAGTTATTTATTTGTTCTATCCATAGTCAAATACACAATATTATATTAGAAATTAAGGATATGTGGCTCTATTGCACATGTAAATTGTTGGCCGAAAAATAATTCCGACATTGTTTTTTCAAAGTTTTATGGAGCTTTGCATGATAAGCAAAATAAAAACTACATCTCTAGTACCGATACTGTATAATACGACTGTAAAAAAAACGTAATTACACATAAAGTAAGAATCAAGAACTGGTGTTCAGAAGATTAAGTAAAAACATCAGGTGAGAGTAAATTAAAATCCCATTTACACTGGCCGGCGGCGATCTGTTAGTATCGGAAAAACTAAAGCAATCCTAAACTTCTCCACCAAGAATCTTAGTTACAACCTCCAAATGACCGATTTGGAAACTTTTTATCACTTCATCCTGCAGGTAATTAGAAAAGAAAGTGGAATTAACGTCAAATCTTGTGAAAAACTTTTTCGGATTTAGTAGCGTCTTCTTAATTTACAGTTAATCTCACATTTCACACAATAAAGAGGAAAGATTTTTTATTTTTGTATGTTTGCTACGAATAAACTCAAAAAGTACCGATCCGATTTCAAAAATTTTTTACTCCTATACTGCCATATTATCACAGCCACAGAGTGACATAGTCTAGAGCTGCGTTTCCCAACCTTTATTTCGCCATGCCTCCTCGAGCTAAAAATAAAATTTTCATAAATATAATAATATGGTAAAAACATATTGTACACAGAAAAATCGTCATTTATTTTAAATTAAAATTAAAAAAAAAACTGTTTTTTTGCAATATAACCTTATATGTTATGTACCTATGAATCGCCCCCTAGGGGGCCGTAGAGAAATATGAAAATGAGTGAAAATGCGAGCGGAAATCTTAGTACCCCTTTTGACAAAAGACGCGTAGATGACAAAGCATGAAATTTCTCCCAGTCATAGTTAATATGGAGGATGATCGTGGAATACCAATATTATTTTTAATTATGCTTTAATTTTTGATTTTTGAATAAATAAAACGCTCCGCACACTAATTGTAGTGTGCGTACTGAAGCACACTATAATCCTCCCTACCTCGAATTAAAATAAATTGACTTTATTCTTTCGCGATGTGTGAAGGCTGAAGAAGCTTGACGAGTGTACGCTTAGGCCCCCACATAACCAGTACGTTGGCAACGTACTGGTTATGTGGGGGCCTAAGCGTCCTCAGAGCAGCAGGACTTAGAGCTGTGCCCGCTACGACTGCCTGGCCGCGAAGAGACGGTCCCAGAAAATCCATTCGGTGCCTTAGCTTTTTTTATAAACTTAGGGGGCAAGCAAGCAGACGGGTTACCTGATTTAAAGAAACTGCCGTCGCCCATAGACACTCGTGACATCCGAAGAGTCGCAAGTGCGTTACCGGCCTTTGTGAGGCAATAGGGAATGGGAATAAGGACAGGGGGATTAGGGAACTTGGGCCACCGGTAAACTCACTCACAGAAGGAAACACAGCACAATGCCGTTTCACCACAGTTTCCTGTGAGCCGGCCCATTCGTGCCGAAGCATGGCCTTCCCACGGCTTCGGTGTGATTGACGTACAAACATCCTCACCAACTTTCGAATTTAGATTATTATAGCATTACTTTTATTATAGCATAACTTTGATTTTAATGACATCTTCGCTATTACTATAGCAACTAATATATATTTTATAAATATTTCGTCTTTTATTAGCGCATAGCCTTAGTGTTAGCTTTCAAAATCCTAAAGATAAACAGTCTCAAAGTTAATCGCTGCTTAAGTAATATTGCCTTATAAATAATTAATGATCGGGAATGAAAGATAAAATTTTAAGTTGAGGGACTTGATGGTAATGTTTTTTTGCTTATATAAAAGTGTTATAAAATTCTTGAGCGCGATATTTTTTTTATGGGGCAGGATATAAAATTATTGATTTGCATTACTGTTAACAGTTTAGTACAGTATAAGCTATGAAGTAATTATAGGGATCTTGAATAGGGTATGAGACATTAAGAGTTTTTTTTTATTTAATGTAAAAAAACTGAGTCGAAATGATAGTTTTTAATTAAAAAAAGCCAGTTATGTTATAGCAGCAAACCGATATAGTCTGTTAAAATTTATATTGTAAACTGTTGTAAGTCTTAAGTGAAGTCACGTTAAGTAATATGCAAGCCACAATGCCAGTTAACTGCTAGACGAGCAAGAAATTTGAGAACGTCTTAATGCTATAAATTTAGTGTGTGCTTGTAATTTGGGTTGCCTAATGCGCTTGGCTTAGCCACAATATAAAAAACGAACCAGTATGCCAACTTACAAGTGTTTTCGAAATTTATATGCAAGCTCTACAATATTGGCATTGATCGTTGATTGTTTATAATCGGCACAGTCATCGTGCAATTATGCACACACGTAGATTGATCAATGAGTTGATCAAAGGCGATCATAGGCGAACAAATACGATCTTGCTAGCGTTTTAATGTTTGTAATCGCCAATTATGAATCCCTTAGGTTTGACGTAGTACATATCGGCCGGCGTGTTCAGTACCTCAGCGTCGCTTTGCCGTTCCAAACTTTGCCGCACTCAGCGGTATCGTGCCAATTTGTCACTCTGTTTGAGGTCGGCCGGCTGGTTCGTTCTATCTATTGTGGCTTAGCGTTCTGTGAGCCATTTGGCTTAACACTAACTCTAGAGTACTGAACCACTGACGCATGACACAGTTTGCTAAGCTAAATTGATAGACTTGTAGTCTAGTTATTGTATTATCGTAGTTGAAGACTAGTAGATAAACGCTGCTTATTACACCACAAATGCACTTCATACATATAATAACGATTTACAAACTACGGTAAATATGTACATGGGGTTACGGCATACTTTCTTAAATTCCTTCGCTTATATGACTATTTAATTACAAATAAAAATCGTCGCTGCGAGTGCCAAATTCCATATCTGTTTTTTTTCGCTAAAAATAATCTCAGTTTCGTTCTGCACATTCTTATAAAACCATTTTTGTAATATATCATGTTGTTGTATCAATAATTTTGTATTTTTTTTATTTTCAATCCAATAACATGTTCTTTGTTGTTTCCCACGAACTGACCAAAATCACATATGAAACTTGTCACACGCAGCGACGAAATGCATTTTATGTTTTTTTAACACTTAAGAATTTTGTCGCGAAGCACACACTTTTTGATTCTCGACGTTTCGGCTGCTTTTCAGCGGCCGTGGTCACGGTTAGACGGAGAAAAGCCGAAACGTCGGGAATCAAAAGGTGCTCCGCGATAAATCCGTAAGTGTTAAACAACCATGAGTGAAACTCGCGTAAACCTTAGAAATCAAGATGCATTTTATATGAACAAAATGTTCTCTAAATAATTATATTGGTAAATGTTAAAAGTGACTGATCAGATATTGACTGGTACAGAATACGACACGACATTAAGTCACCCCCTATAAAATATAGGTAGGTACAAAAAGTGTTTAAACAAATAGCAATATAATTCTGGTCGAGCTAACTAGCTTCATCCAAGTAGTAAGTATGAAGGTAGAAATATCGAATGACAGTAGATCATAATAGCGATACCGAGACACAACCAGTTCCAATAGAAAATTATGTTGTCAAGAACCTGTACACGAGATTACTCGCAGATAAAAATAATTCTTACCGAGAAATGAGAAAATGTTCCCTGCTAGTTAAAACTAGTAAGGAAATTTAATATTGAGATTGTTAATTCGCCACAATAAATATGCATATCAAGAGAAAAATCTATAGGGCTGTTTGGAGCTATTCTGCTAATTTTCGAGGCCAAAGTGTGTACAATGTTGCTCTAATTTTATATTTAAGTTTATTATGTACAAATATATCGTCTTATATTATGATCAGTTAGAGCTGGGCTTTCAATCATGTTAGTCACCCCATTTTAAACCTGAAGTCCCATTTGAATATTTGGCACAGAAAAATAGGAATAAATCACTTTTGCCGTGGGGAAGCAATGCATCGGCATGAATTGGCCGTCTTGACCGGATTAATACTACGACCTTACAGAAAACTGTCGTAAAACGGCGTTGTGTTGTTTCATACAGCAAGTGAGTTTACCGGTGGCCCATTTTCCCTAATCTACTGTCCTTATTGCCATTCCCTATTCCCTCATAAAGGCCGGTAACGCACTAGCGACTCTTCGGATGTTGCGAGTGTCCATGGCCGACGACAGTTGCCTATCACCAGGTAATCCCTAAATATCATTAAAAAAAATGATACGCAAGTAAAGACATAACAGCACAAGCGAATAACGAACATTTTACAAGCTTTGAGTAAATAATATTTTTTTAAATAATATTTGATAAATCTTGTAATTCTACGATTTTATTATCTAGCTATACATTAAATTCACAAGTATGCCAGTCTAAACACATGTAAGTCTAAACACTATCATAATCAAATGATTCTACACATAAAAATCTGAGTTAAAATCTGAAGCTTAAAAATACATCCATCCCACTTTTTAACTTTTTTCGCTGACGGCATGAAAGGCTAAGGCTTCTGAAATTCGAAGCTGCATTTTTGGGGATTGATCAAGAATTTCAAGCCTCTCTTCCTCGGTTTTTAGTAAAAGGGGTTTTTAGGTTAAAATAGTTTAATTATTTGTAAGTAGTTATAAAAAGTAACAATCAAACAAGAATTATTAAAACAATCCTCCTATGTTACTAAAATGAACGAAAGCTATATTTTTAAAACGATATTTCACAATGATAAATCTTTTAGAACGTCTCGAACGGACATAATATAAAATCGTAAATCGTAATAGAGACACAAGTCTCCAAACTGTGAAATATACCTTGAAAATAAAGTAGAAAGATTTATAAAATATAAATCGCAAACGTCCCACGCGACAGAAAAATGAGGCAAAGTTTAAAGTGTGTGCACCGAGCACAGAATATTGGGACACAGAAGAATATAGCGTAATATTTAGCGCTTCGAACAAAATACTGTTTGAAGTTATCGGTCACGATGACGAAAGTTGAAATCCTCCGAAAATTATAGAGTATCTAATTCTTTTGTAGCACTAAAAATATATAATTAATTTTGAAGTTTTTTATATATCGTCCGCTGGCCAACGCCGCTAAAGAAAGGATGGACCATTATTTTATCTGATTGTGCCAATATTTTTTGGGTATCGCCTAAACTCGACTCAAAAAAATTACGTAGTTAAGTTAGCTAAGTAGTGGAAGCACTCAGAGATGAATATACTACTACCTAATGAAAATTTAGACATTGTCCTACACAATACACATTATGCATTTGTTTTTGTTAAACCCTCAATTGTTTTACACTTCAGTAGCCATCTTTGAATTTTTAGACGATACCTATAACTCTCACAAACATGAGCTTACTTTCTGGTAGTTTTTAGTCTGTGGGCTAGTGCGCTTTGCTGGTAGTATCAATCTACCGACGACAAATAGATACGGCTGAGCTTACAGAGAATTCGTTTCTTTTACAGCGTGATTCTCCTCCAATGCGATCGTATTTGAGGTACTTTATTACATTCTTACAAAAATCGACAAAAGAAAAGAGAGGTACTTCTATCTTGTCCAATTGAAAGTGGAGACTTTCAATTGGAGGACAGGGTCTCTATCGGTTTTATTTTGTCGTAGTTTCGGTCAAATCATGAAACGTGTCAATAAAAAATTTATGGAGTTTTGTGATATTCATGATACAAATTATGACAACGAACCACGCTCGTAGCTTGGCTCGAGTCGCGTATAATATGAATTTAGCATAGATTTACGCCTATTAAAATTGTTTTTTTTTTTAACTACATGTATTATATATCTATTTTTATTTTTTCGATTCTCATCCTCATTAGTTACCTTACTTCTAACATTTTCTTTATATTGGAAACTTTGAATTACTAATAATAAACTCACACTGCATGCAAAATTATAAGCATGGACATAGTATAGATATAACAAACCGGTTGGTAACTCAACCGACTGTTGGGCTACCTGAGATAAGTTGTAAGATAACGCAACTCGATACAACCTGGAGATAAGTTTAGCTGAACGCAGCTTGTTTGCCTGAGGCAGCCCTAGCCCCTAAGATATGCTTGCACTGAAACTAAAACATAGACCCCTTCTTACATAATTCTAATGAGGTGTGATCTTAGTAAAGTTAGGAATAGTTTATAATACATCTAATTGGAACATAAAAATAGATTTATAAGGAAATGCAATTCATTGACATCAGATTCCTACAACTTATTCGAGAGTTAGAGCGTCCGTATCCTAGTGGGTGAGACCTTTGGTTCGAGGTGCAGGTTCGAACCCCAATGAAGGAATTTACCAATGAGACATTTTTTGATCTCAAGGACATAATATGGATGCTCATTGCCTTGGGGAGCCATGCTTCGGCACGAAGGGATACCACGGCCACACCAAAAAAATGGAGTGTAACGGCGTTGTGCTGTGTTTTGTTCAGTGAGTAAGTTGTGGCCCGACTTCCCTAATACCCCTATCTTTATTCCCTCACAAAGGCCGGCAACGCACTTGTGACTCTTCGGATATCACGAGTGTGCATGGGCGACGGCAGTTGCTTTCCATCAGGTAACCCGTAAATATTATATAAAAGTCCAAAGTTATATTAGTTATTTCGTAATCTTTATATTTTTAAAAAGATTTCAAGACTTTTCCCTTTTCAAAAAATTGCACAGTTAAGTTCTAAAAGTTACTCTTTAATAAATCATATTTAACTAATCGTTATAAAACCCGAATCATCACGATCCACACGTAAATTCACAACATCTTTTCCAAATGTATGAAACATGCATGAATTCATATCAAAACACCCTCGAACACAAAGAGAAAGCTTAAGACGAGCATTAAGAACAGGTATTCACATATGCGTTGAAAGATGCATTGAAAATGAGCTGAATGTTGAGGATTTAGAAAAATATGAGAGAAAACATCCTTGTTTGCGTAGAGCACGGAGTTCTATATACATTGCGCGTTCTGCAATGTTTTGAGAAGATTCTTATAAAGTATATTATAGCATTTTCAATTTAATTAGATTAGTAATGTCCGGTTTATAAATTTTCTTTTAACCTAAATAAAAATTACAATCATCATCCTGTATCCTGAAAATATAAAGATTTTACTATATTAATGACTAAGCTTAGCAATCTCAATTTGGCGTTCTGAGTTCAGCGTCCTAAATTTAGCACCCTGAATTTAGTTATGAGAATTTAGAATCCTGACATTGTTCAACATACTGCATTTAGAATCTTAAGTAATAGTTTTTAAATTTAGGATGCTAAACTATGGTTAGTAATATCAGAAACGATAGAAAGTTTACCAACCTGAATGTACCAGAATTTATTTAGTACATTAATTCAGGATACACTATTCATAAAGTAACCTAAATTTAGTATTCGTATTTCAGAATGCTAAATTTAGTTACCAGATAAATTCTTAATATAGCTTCTGACTCTAGGATCCTACATTAAGGGTCCTTAATTTAAGCTCTTTTAGTTTGTTATAGAAATTTTATACATGATTTCATTTACAATAAACGAATGAAATGAAACATATTCGCAAATAAACAAAAAATATAAAATGAAATTTCAGGGGCGAACGGTGTCCTTGAAAAGTACTCCCGTACGCTAACGAGGATCGAATCTGAATTATTCATGTCCTCCCCCATGCCGCTCTTATTCTGTTAACATTTGTGAACTTTTTTTTTAAAGTTTCCTATTCATCGTTTTACAATTGCTTTTAATTAGGGTGCCTTTCCACAGGAGCTTCTGCACTTGCGACGTCAGGATTAGGGAAGGGGGAATATGTTTTTAGAAATCTGAAAGTAGGCTTTTTTGATCTATCTAAACACAGCGATTCTTTGTCCATACTTAGTAGGTGACACGTAATCGCGGTGATAGGTGGTAAACCTGTTTATAAACATCAGGCAAAGGAAGACCTTTTGCTAAAATTTTGTCTTACTCAGTTTATGGTGCAAATTGCAATTTAACGTAATGCCCATATATGGTTATGCATTGATCTAAGTCAGCGGTAGTATGTAGTTAGTTAAAGAGGTTAGTCCGAAACTACTTCGCATAAGGGTTTAAAGTTAAAAAATGGAAGACTAGTTGTTTAGCCTGGCACTTTGAAATTAGACAAGATTTAAAAAAAAACGTCGAAAAAATGAGATAAGAAGTAATTTGAAATATTTTGCGTGTCAAAAGGGTATTGGGCTTGGGACTAAACAGGTTTGGCCTAAGTGCCGCTCTTGTCTGGGATAATGAAACCACATCAGTGGTTTTAGGGTTTGCACTTGGTACTCAAGCATTATCATATATATATTAATTGCTTTATCTTTTTTTTTAATCTTCTGTAACAAAATGGCCCCAAGTAAAATGTCATGGTGATAACAAAGTTTGTCGCCGACATTAAAAAAATATATAACAGTCCGATTTTCAAATGTCTTACTAATAAACACTTTTAAGAAATATCGTTACGATATCGCTCATACGGTCCACAATAATTCCGCGTATGTTACGTCGTTTAATTCCGTTAAAGGCGGCCAACCACTTAAACTTGTCCTACCTACATACTAATTTTACTTAAATTTACATGAAATTAAGATATTTGTCTTTC
>JAOTAV010032878.1:0-19650 GCA_026546445.1 Cyclargus thomasi
GGTATGTGAGACTCAAGGTGAAATACTCACTAAAACCCCAACGGTGTTCCTGGTTTTTCGCTTCAGGCAGGGCCACGCGGAATACACAACCGCGACCTAGCCCGCGAAATTTAGAGGCCTAAACTAGGACAGGCTATGACTAGTGTGTATCTGCCTTAAACCGATGTGTAAATGTAATTTTATTTTCGGAAAATAAACTATTTGTATTTGTACTTTGTTACTGGTTAATAACGTAGTATGAAAACGAATGTTAGTAGTCACCTATTCGTGGGTGGTACAACCTACGAACAGGTGCATATGGCAATAATTTCAATACTACCTTTTGTCTGTGGCTTTGCTCGAAAATTGCAAAACTATGAATATTGTTGTAAGTCTCCTTTGGGAACATGATGATTTCCAAGAGCAAAAGTATCCTGTTACTCGTCATTCCTTCAGCTAAGTCTAGGTATGCCAAACATCAAGTGGATTAGTTGCTTCGTTAGCGCGTGAAGGAAGGACAAAAAAAAACAAACGCACTTTTCCATTTATAATATTAGCAAGGATGAAAAAGTCCTTTTTTGTAAAAAAAAATTGTACTAAAGTAAGCGTTCTAAGAAATGAGTTGAATTGTTAGGTATAGCAAGGTATTAAAGTCCTCTAATGAATAAAAAAAGATTCTTTAAGTGCTGTAGGCGAATGGGTCCGCACGCGATCAGTGTCTTTGCATTCAAAATCTTAATTTACATAATTCTTGTGTGCGTGTGTTTGTCACTGTAGATCAGTGACAAACACACGTACACAAACGACTGGACAATTTTGATAAATTTTTTGAAGGTTAAAGGGGACTTAAGGATGTTTTAGACTCACTAATTAGGCACACTATCTGTCGGGTCCGCTCGTCTATGTATGTGCAGAACAACTTTTTATGCCTATAACAGTGTGTTATATTCCTTATTAGGCTGTATTAATAAGTAGCATTACATTTCATTACCGCACTAATATATTATGCGAATATTGGCATACCTTTAGGCTAATTTATATCGTGTAATATTATGTTGAACTATGACCGCTTTATAGAAATGTTATATTGTGATATATCGGTTTGATATCGTGTTTTAGCGTTTGCCATCAATCCAGCCAATAATCGCGTATCACATTTATTACCTCTTCTGCTATCTGTATTATGGCGTTTGTGGGGTACAAAGGTCATCGCTTATTAATCGGCAACGAACGCACCGCACGCGTCGTACGTACACTATTATGAAGCGCGTACGACGCCGGTAAATGTCGGACATTTACCTGCACCGTACGTACGTGTTTACATAATGCATAATATGCATTTATGTAAACACGTACGTACGGTACGGCGGTTATATTATAACGATAATGTAACTCTTAATAAAAATTTAAAAACAACCATTTTATTTGCGAATTTTCGGTTACCCTTCCTCACTTTAAATCCCCACAACATTTTAACGGCTCAATCGATTTTTATCAAATATGTCTTAGAAATATTTCAGAAAAATATGTACTTAAAATATTCATGCGTACAGTACCAATAAAGATTGCACATTTACCTTTGGAAAGCGTAGAGCGTTATCTTTGTCGCACGAAATATAAGCCCGCCCCGGGCGGCACTTTTTAGGGGGCGGGAAAATTCCACAGAAAATGATAAAATGTTCTAAATGTTTCACCATTTCATATTTCATAACATAACTATGAATTAGGAGTCATTGAAAAAAACGGGGAATATTTAATTACTTATTTTGTACGAATCCGTACCTAAAAATTGGCGGAAAATTCTTTAAAACTAGATCGTGTCCACACTGCTACTATTTTCCCGTTACTTATCTGTAATGAAACATTGAATTATAAGAGTATCTGCACTGGTAGAACAAAATCGCAGAAAGTTATATGAAAAAAATGCGTGAATAAAGTTCGTAAAACGTCTAATTAAGAGGGCGGCAAAATTGTCCTCCGCCCCGGGCGGCCGCTACCTACGCTACGCCACTGGCGCGGTCGGCAAACATTATTATTATATTTTTTTAAAACATTAAAAAAAGGTCGTCTATGGGCTTTTCGCTTTTTTTTTAGTACCAAAGATCTTCCAAACTCATTAGAGTTGTATTACAAATATAATTTTCTAATATCAGTCCATCACACTTCCTAATATTATTATATTATTCATTATTATTGTTATTATGTATACTGATATTATTTAATATTATTGTTATGTCAGCATATTATTTATACTTCCATGTATTTTGTGATATTAGTAAATAATATATAACTATTAGAAAGCGGCGCGTCGGCGGAGCAATGTGCTACCACCTTAAGCCGCGTCGTGCGTAATACCGGCTGTCAGTTTATTTGCGTAAAACATACGTCAAAGAGCTTTGGCAAAACATTTTTACAGTTGATCTTTGGATCGCATTGGGGATAAGTTTGTGAAATATGAGATTTCTTCGACATCGTTACGGTAAACATTGAACACGCGCATAGCGACAGAAGAAACAGCAAACATCATATTTTTAGGTATAAGAAGTTCTATAATAATTTGAAATATCAAAACGGTTACACGATTACACGATTCCAATCCAGATGGCGTGGAAGAGACTTGCTTCCGCACGAATAGGCCGGCTCGACCGGAGTGATAACACGGCCTTACAAAAAACTGTCTTGAAACGGCATTGTGCTGTTTAGTTCAATGAGTGAGTTTATCGGTAGCCCAATTTCCCATTCCCTATTCCCCTTATAAAGGCAACGCACTTGCGACTCTTCGGATGTTACGAGTGTCCACGGGCGACGGCATTTGCTTTTCATCGGTAACCCGTCTGCTCGCTTGCCCCCTAAATATCATAAAAAAAAGTTATCTAATCCAGCGCTAGCAAAATCGCCTTCTTGTGACAATTCAGCGTTATTTATATTATTAGTTGTAGACACCCTCTGCGGTGCGAACCTGAGGCCACCCACTAGGCCACGGACGGTTTCAGGTTTAGTTATATGTACATCAAAAAAAAAATATCCACAACCGAACATATAACCTCCTCGTTTTTGGAAGTCGGTTAAAAAGAGTACTACAGGAGAGATTATTGCAACGCGGGCGGACGTAATTCTATATTTTTAATTTAAATTATGTGTGTTCATGCTCATTGAACGAATTCACCAAGGTCACCTATTGTGTAGTAAGATAATTAATTAGTGTTAGTGTAACGTAAGTAACACTCTATTGTATTAGGTTTTAAGTTTTAACCTGTAAAGATAGCAGTTGTAAATTTTCAATAAAATAATAAAAAAAAATTGTTGAATTGGCATTATACAATCATAGAAGTTAGTTCAGTGACCCAATACTGTTTTGATGTATAATGGGGGAAATTGAAAAAGAGCCACTTGACGGACCTACGTCATTTGGTCGGAATATGTCGATGCCACGTAAGTCGTGATCTGTGGGCTAGGTTTGACATAACCTGACCAAATTACTTAGATCCACAACCTGTATCTCTTTTAACTTCTCTGATTGTTCAATCCACTGAATCCTCAACTGTCTGTCAATCGACTTTAAATTAAACATAAACATCGATTAACTTTACAAGCTTAATATTAATGTGATTCATGTGTGTGTTTGTCACTGAGCTCCTCCCAGACGACTGGACCGATTTTGTATTTATTAAAGGGACTTGACAATAGTTTAGATTCACAAACCTAGACGGCAGGAAAACGTTTAACGGGTCCGCTAGTACTACTACTATTAAAGATGAGTGAATGACTGACTGACCTAAGTGACCTAGGTATAGCTATACCTAGTATGGCTATAGACCTAACTAACCCAAACCGAAGGAAGGATCGGATTGAAATTTGGCATGTAGGCATCCGTTAGAAAAGGATTTTGATAAACAATCCCAAGGGGATAAATGGGAAGAAGCCGTGGCAAAACCTAGTTTATAATATAAGTTATTTAGAGTTTTAAGATCACACTTAAAAATCTCAACAGTCAGCATGCCACGTAAAGAGTTACTTCCGTTTTTTTTCTTAGGTTTAAAAAAATCAACTTTTGTCTTTTATAATTTTGCTACTGAACATTCGAGTCTCCTAAAAGTGAGGTGCTATATCTACAATTACAATTCATGTAAGCCACTTTAACTTTGCGTCCTTCGTGTTTGGTCATCGACATTTTCGTTGAGTTTTTGTCGTACTTTTTATTATTGAATGTACAAAAAGTGTTTGAACTAACAGAATTACATCGCCCGTCTGACGCTGCTTTGAATTGGAGTTATGGTAATAATAATAATCACTACTTTAATATATACGGTCAAGTCTACGAATTAAAAAAAAAACACGTAAACGTAACTCTTATACTATTACCGTTTTGAAATTGTTGTGTTCCTTTAAAATCGTCACCTAATGTGTGTCATCCAATGCTGCGAAATTGCCTAAATATTGAAAGTTCTATATATATTTTTCACGTAGTAACTCTTTCTTTGATTTTTAATATCCGTAAAGTCCGTAAACACATATTTAAATCGAATAAGAATTAAAACCAAATATAAAATAAAAAAAAAAAAAATATTGGCGAAAAGCTCATATATGACCTCATTTTTTTGACAATAAAAATAAAAGTTTTTTTTTTAATCAATTTTATTTAAAGGACCGTTATAAAATTACATGTCGGTCCTGTGAGTTATACAATATTTATAGCTTAAGACAAACAATGTATTATCTACTTATCATGTTCGCTAAAAAATGAATAATGAGTTTTACGGTAAGAAAACGCAAATCCATTTTTAATGTTTGCTCATAATATTTAAGGTAGAGGTTGCGGTAGGCAGCAATAAGTATTTATGTTTGTTATAATCTATACATTATATTATAAAACTGTAGAATATAGTAGAAAGATATTCAAAAAAGCGGGGGGTTTTACTACATCCACATAGAAGCCAAAAATGTAGTTAGTTTTGTCTGTCTGTATGTTTGTTCCAGCATCACGCGAAAACTACTGATCCGATTTGAATTCGGTTTAAATTCAAATGCGATTCTCACAGTTAAAAGCTATTTATAATAATAATTAATCAGCGAAAAG
Organism: Cyclargus thomasi; assembly: GCA_026546445.1. Lineage (NCBI taxonomy): Eukaryota > Metazoa > Arthropoda > Insecta > Lepidoptera > Lycaenidae > Cyclargus > Cyclargus thomasi. The sequence continues at coordinate 5,057 of JAOTAV010032878.1, forward strand.
TTCAGCGCACTGTGATTATTGACTGGTGATTGCGGAAATATGTGAGTGAGGTGCGCTCGCAACAAAAGCAGCGCTAAGTCTTTCTACAAGTTTCTTTAGGGAGCAAACGAGCAGACGGGTTACCTGATGGAAAGCAACTGCCGTCGCCCATGGACACACGCGACATCCGGAGACAAGTTCGTTGCCGGCCTATATAAGGGAACACGGAATGGGAATAGGGATAAGGGATTAGGGAAGTTGGGCCACCGGTAAACTCACTCATCGAACGAAACACGGCACAACGCCGTTTCACGCCAGTTTTCTGGAGACCGTGGTATCTCTCCGGTCGAGCCGGCCCATTCGTGCCGAAGCATGGCTCTCCCACGGGAAAAGTCTATAGTGCTTTTGATTAATCTAGGCGGTGGCGGTTTGTATAGAAAATGGTAAATTTTTTGGACAGAGGGTTAATGACCGCTACCGCCTAGATCAAACCACTACATATAAGGCCGCCCCTAGATTATCAATTTTATTGAAAATATCATTGATCGCTCAGGGTTAATATTGAGGATTGCTCAATGATTGAAGAAAAGTTTGAGGGAGTTTAATTATTATTGCACCATACATTGCATCGTGTAGGGTCAGTATTGCGCAATATTTTTCAGTCTGTCTCAATACTTTTCGTATTAGTGACGAGTACATTGGATTAATACTATTGTCCGAATGAACGTCATAACAATTGTCATTACATTAGCTATGAACATTCTCATCAATACACGTTTACTATTTTAACAAGGAGTAATATATGATATATCACATCAACAATAGGGTATAGTCGAGTAGCAGCTCCTACATCCCTATTTTTTGGTCCTTCGAGCCGGAAACTCTGACATTCTTAATTCAAACATAAAGTATTAAAAAGGTTCGTCAAGTCTGTAACAATTAGTATGGAGAGAAGTGTGCTAGCGAGTTATTTGAAGTAACTGTATTACGACGATAAAATCACACCGATATAAGTTCTTTGTGCATCGGTAAGTTGTATCGTGATTACACTTTACACGTGTACTCGCTAATTATTTAATAAAGACTATGCTATAGTGTTTCTGTAAATTTTTCCTCAACTTTCTAATGGTTTAAAGTTTTCTCTCTAGGTTGAAAATTCTAAATTTTATAAGAACACGTCAGCATCTGTACATTTCGGATAAAAATAGCCAATGTTTAGACTAATTTGTAATTCACCCTCGAGGGCCAAGGTGAGGTGAGGAGGTTGAGAGTGAGTATACGTACCACGAGTCAAAAATGTTTTTAAAAATCTATTTAGCTTAAAGAACGAAGAAATTGATTCATACCTCGATATTTGGTCGGATTATATCTTGTCGAATGTGTACTGCAGTCTCTACATAATCCATACTAATGTTACAAATGGGAAAGTGTGTTTGTTTGTATGTCCTTTCTCCTCGTCAAAACGGAGTAACTTTATGACGGGATTTTTTGTGTTAAGTTTGTTAAGGGGGCTGGAGAAGGCATAGGTTACTTTTATCCCGGAAAAATGTACGGTTCCCTTAACTTATTTTGGAGCAAGCGGAGTTGCGGGCACTGATATACGTTGTTCGGCGCGATCGTCGTGCATGCGTCTACATAAATGTCACTTGTACTTGTCAAGACACCAATAAAATATTATAGTACTGTTTATTTTAAATTTAAAAAAAAAACCGAAAAAACTCGACAAACCCAGGTACACGGGTTTATCTATATATATCATATATATTAATTATTATTTATATCGGCGAGCAGAGACGAGTATGCTCTCAACGGGTCGCGTGTCATTGTCTCAACTCGGCGATCACGAAGAGAAGTCGTCAGACAAAATGCGATCAAAATACGTAGCTATCAATTACCAACGAACCATTTTTTTTAAAGACGAGTGTATAAATCTTCGAGAATGTTTTAATCTAACGTCTTGTAACTTAGTATGTTCGAGCTTGTGGGTTTATTCAAGCGTTTTTTGTACAAGATTACAGAAGTAGGTTTGTTTTACATAATAATTTCAATGTCATTACTGAGGTGGCACGCCGCACGAGATAATGGCGGTAAAAAAAAAACAGGAAAACTCGTCAATCGATTTCGCTGCGAACACTAGACGTTGATTGACAAAGTATTTACTTGTATAGAATTTGTGGATCACTACTGCAAGCTTAGCATTAAGCGAAATATTCCTGCATCGCGCTAACGAAATTTTCGAAACACGGCGGTATATATACGACAGCTGTGTTGTACCACGTGGGCGCAAACCAACTAGCACCAGACTAGTTATAGCCACGATTAAACTACGTAGGCCTTATCCAGTAGCTTAGACCCTTTAGAAAAAAAAAGCTCTTAACGCTGGTTTAAACTGGGCGGATTGGGCTGAAACTTTGTCACTCAGAAAGATGTAATGACGTAGGCATTCAGTAAGAAAGAATCTTGGTAAATTCTACCCCCAAAGGGATAATATATGAGTGTTTGTATGAAAAATTCTTCTTGGGTTGGATTAGGTTGCCTGGTTCGGACATATATTTTTATTTTTTGTTTTTTGAAATTGTGACTTCTTTGTTCGAATAAAGAGTTTTTTTATTTATTTTTTCTTAACATGAGCGAAGTCGTTGACAAAAGCTAGTCTATAACAATACCTATTATAATCTAAACCATAGATCATGTATGATGTACGTGAAAATAGCCATTGAATAAATAATGTCTGAATATAATATAAATATGATGTCTAAATATAATCGAAACTAAGTGCAACGTCGGCGCTGCACGATCTGTTAGTGGACAAACTTCGTTTCCAATCTTAATTGGTTAACTTTAATACTTATCTAAATATTTTTTTATCGTCGTTGTCGAGATGGATAATATTATTATTGTGATTACCATAAAGTATCGAAGTGTTTTCATAACAGGCCTTCAACAACAAGTACGAAGAAAATGTCCAAAAACAAAATATACCCCACTGCGTAAAAACATTTTGTTTTACTTCAAAATTAAAACACCAAGTTTCGTGTATTTCTAGAATGGCTCTTTATGAGGATTGTGTACTGAACGGTTTTCATACAACGGACCATAACGTTTTCCACCCTCTAAACCTTCACATAGAGTTATGATTTTGTAGTATGTTGTGGAAATGCTTCGAAGCTAGGCTTGTATGTTCTTGTTTTTTAAAAATTTATTGCAGATTTGAAAATATTGGAACATCTTTGTTTTGTCATCACAAAAATGAAAATGTATCAAAATCTATGATTCATATTAAAAAAAAAACAAAAACATAGAAGCCTAGTTCTGAGGCATTTCCACAACATACTACAAAATCATTACTCTAGGTGAGGGTTTAGAGGGTGAAAAACGTCCTTTTAAAGCTAGTCATTTTCATTCTCGACTCGACCTATATAGCACAGAAAACTAAATACATGCCTCGTTTTGGATAGGTCGGGTAAAAATAAACTGATGAATGTATAACCACTCTATAATAATAATAATTAGTCTACGTTTGCCCACGGCTTTGCTCGTGAAATTCGACAATCGCTCGAAATATGAATATTTTGGAAATGACGTGATGTTTCTCCAAAACTAAATCCTTTCAACTAAGTGTATGCCAAATATTAAGTCGTTTAGTTGCTCCGTTTGGACGTTAAGGAAAAACAAAAACCCTTTTTTTTATAATATTAGTGTGGATTACCAGCAAAAGTTAATATCAGAAAAACGACTTGGATAAAATTATTTTAGAGATACTTTGCTTGAGGAAAGGAGGTCAAAAACAAATCAAAGGACGATTAATTTTTCTCAGAAAAATGCACAGTTCCTACATGCCTCACGAGTTTTAAAGCAACAAGGGTGTCAGCAAATTCAAGATAAAATAATTGTTTTCGCTCGACGCCGACAAACGTTTCATTGAAAATATTTTCATAACGACAAAATTTTGTTTGTCTCGAATATTAAGTACTTTGACGCTTTCAGAGACAAATGAGAAATGAACTGGCCAAGATCGAGCTGGGCTTGCGGGTTAACGCTACAAACATTTTCAATGTTTTTTTTTCAGCTAGAAATCCTAGTTTAAACTTAAAATTAATTACGGATATTATTATTAATTGGATACATAATTTTATTTCAAGAGTTATTTTATCCGTATTTTCAATAAAAACAAAATAAGAATATAAACTCTAACTATCATCTACATTTTATAATTGTAAATTATTTTCCCGTTTATGAATGCCTCAATTTGTCTGTTTACGTCTTCAGTAATCTCATTTAGTATTTAATAATAATTTTAACGCACCTACCTTTGACTAGAAAAAAATAAACTTGAGTCTTAACTCTTACCCAAAGACACTTCGTCTTTAAAAGATGATGAAAAGTACCGAAAGAAAAAGAACGATTCCATCCGTTTTTTATTTGGGCTACGGAACCCAAAACTCGTAAAGGAAGCTGCGTGGGCGTTGTATTTACTTTTCCGGCGCTTGTGAATCAAGCTTATTTAAAGTTAACACATTTTAGTATTGTACAATTTCATAAACATGGTTAGACATCCGAAAATGTATTCGTTATATTTGTATTTTTCATTAACGTTATGAAATAGGATGGACTCGTTTTGGATATCGGCTTATAAATCTGAATAAAAGTAAATAATGTGATTTATGTAAATGACATAAGTGGAAGAAACGAAAAACTAACATTTTACAACCTTCAAATAAATACTCTTTTTTTTTCCTTTAAAATGTTGATAAATCTTGTAATTTAGCGATTTCTTTATTTAACTTGTTTATCTAGCTATAAATTAAATCGACATTATTTTAATTTTTTTTTGTCCTCATGCGTCCGTTTACGCAAAAATCCGGCAGTTTTTAAAATGTTAGTTAAACCCTTCTTCCACTTATGCCTTCATTTGTCAACTATGTACGCGCCATGTGAACTGAATATGTTGATAAACTCGTATACTTACAATGAGCGAAGTTTTACATCATTGCGGTTTGCAATACACAACGAATTTTAAAATACGGCGCGTACGAGACTGACAAAAGTGCAACTATCTTTATACGAATTGTTTTTATTAATGATAAATCAAAAGTTTAAAATTTTCACAAAAATCCTCATTTACATTAGATAATCCGCCTTATTTTAACGAATTATTTTATTTACAAAAATGAAGAACTTATCAACCGACTTTGGGCCCTAAACTATTTGCTCAATAGCGAACAAAACCTAAACATTTGGTTTGTATACTTGAACTTGCTATATCGTTTGTATAGTTGTAAAATAAAAACCAAAGGTGGCATTGATTTCTAGAGTTCCGTACCCGAGAGGAAAATACTACACTATTACTAAGACTTCGATGTCTGTCTGTCTGCCCACTTCCTGTCTGTCTCCAGGCTGTATCTCAACAAGCTTTGCTCTTTAGCAGTAATTTTCACTGAATATGAATTTTCCATTGCCGCTATTAAGAATTAACAATAAATACTAAAAGAATATAATTAAACGTTTAAGGGGGGCTCTGATACAACAAACGTGTTTTTTGCCAGTTTGCCTTTTTAAAACTAGGTGGCACTGTAGTACATCTCGCTATTATTGACATGACGTAATCGACTGTTATACCTGACTGCTGAACTTTCAGAACCAGCCTTTAAAGTTTTTTCTCTCTGGTACGGAGCCCTTTATGCGCGACTCCAACTTGCACTTGGCTGGTCTTTTGTATACTGTATGTATTGATAAATTTAAAATACGCCAAAAGAATGTTTAGGTACAGTACTCATCACGTAAGCTGTGAGTCGACCTTTCATAAGTCACCTTTGTTAAAGTGTCAACAATATTCGAAGTGGCAAGCAATATTTTAATAAACAACAATTAATCAGCGACTAAAAAGGTTATGGACCTTTTATAATTTATGCAAAAATTTGTCAAAAACTAAGAAAACCCAAATGTAAACAACAACATTTAAATTCAATTATTATATTATTGAAACGTCATAGACGTACATTATGGCACCGCGTCAATCCATCAGTCAACAAAACTGATCAATCAACCGGTTAGACGATCATTCTCCCGTCATTACTGACCAAGCCGATAGAATGATTTGATGCCATATTTAATGCCAGATAAATAAATGCCAGTAACCTCGATATATTTCTTTTTTAGTGTATTGTAATTTATTTGAGTAAGGAATTGTCCGCACTGAGATTTTTATTCGCGCGGATTGTTTTCTGTTGGTTCTGTAACACATTGAATTATATTATGTGAGTATCCCAATAGACAAAATATATGAAATAATCAACGCGATTAAAATCCGTAGTGGGACAGACCGTGAGAGTGATCTTTGAATAGTAAACTATCTGATTACAATTAAAATTTGATAATAGCTAAAGCTTATGGTTTATTATCATTAATTTAATTGTAGATCTGGCGACCTCTGTGGCGCAGTGGTTGAGCGCTTTGGTAGCTCACGCCGGGGTCGCGGGTTCGAATCCCGCCGACGGAACAAAAAGTTTTTCAATGTTCCCGGGTCATGGATGTATTAATACACAATATGTGTATTATATAAAAAAATCTTAAATATGTGTATAGTAGAAAACTTTTGGATAGCCTAACAGTAACTTTAACAGTAAGCGGTGAAACAGGCCCTTAATATGTTTTACTTCTAGTCTACTACCCTAATATCCGTACATCACTATACATGTATTTGAAAACTGATGTAAAACGGCGTGCGACGTTGTGCTGTGTTTCGTTCAGTGAGTGAGTTTACCGGTGGTCTAACTTCCTTAATCCCTTAATTCCCTATTCCCTCATAAAGGCCGGCAACGCACTTGCGACTCTTCGGATGTCATGAGTGTCCGTGAGTGACGGTAGTTGTCTGTTCGCTTGCCCCCTCAATATCATAAAAAATATCTAGATATTCCAAGATTCCAGATTTGTTTAATTTAATGTAAATTATGTCGATTAATGAGTAATTTCTTATGATAATTTCGTTCACAGCATTGTCATTATTCATTTATTTCTGTGACAACTCGAGATTCACCGTTGTAATTTGTACTAAATTGCTACTTGTAACATTTAATTTGTGTATTAATTATAGTGACTAAGGGCCTGTTTCACCGCTTGCTAATAAAGTTTCTGCTAGGCCATCCACAACTTTTTTGTCAGATTCTCCATACAACAACTGTCAATTAAAGTTATGGATAGATTATCTGTAAGCAGTGAAACAGGCCCTTCATCTTTTTATGTATAGTATGTATAGAAACTATACAATACTTTGTGAATATTTTGTCTGCAACCATATTTTTATGAAATCGAGGAAAGATACGCAAAAAAATATATCTAGGGTAGGATTTGAACCCACGCCCCTTCGAACTCGGCGCCTAGGACCACTAGGACACTCTTAAATATTTAATTTATTTTGTTAGTATTTGTTGTTATAGTGGCAACAGAAATACATATTCAGTGAAAATGTTAACTTTCTAGCTGTTACCGTTCTTGAGGTACAGCCAGGGCCCAGGAGACAGACAGACGGAAAAAAAGGACAGATAGACAGACAGGCAGACAGACAGATAGACAGACAGACAGACAGGCAGACGGACAGACATCCAAGTCTTAGTAAGAAGTCCCGTTATGATCCTTTGGGTACGAACCCCAGAAAACTGTCAGTTTACCATTTAATAGTTTTTTAAATTGACAGTTTTCCTTGTGCATCTATCACTTTCTCTATCCTGCTGCTGACACTAGAAAGAAATACTTTTTAGGTCGCCATGCTAATCCTGCTGGTATGACAGTTTAATTTGAGGTTACTGTTTTGAATTATTATAAGTTTTTTTTAATTATATAAATTGTTTTATCGGAAATCTTCTGCTTGAATGAAAATGTTTAGGTAAATGATATTGAGCCTACTCAAAGCAAAAACAAAATCTGTCATGTTGGCGCGCGATGTTCGGCCTGCTCATTGAAATTAAATTTTATAGACCTACTTATATTATAGACACAAGATTAGTGAGTGTGTATATAACATTTTTAATATATGAACGCTCCACACCTTAAACTTATGTTACGGTTACCAGACAATGGGAAATACTATATTTTTAATAATTCTATTCTATACACATTGTATTAAATACGCATCCATGTCACAGGAACATGGAAACCTTTTGTGAACTGTCGCGCCGTCGACGGCAAATTGTGCACTACTTACTTGCTCAACCACTGAGCCACAGAGGTAATTTTTGTCTTATAAAGCGATTAACGACTTAGCTTTGAAAGTTTGAAGGAGGTAATTAATCACAGTGCCTCAAGATATTGAGAGTCCTTGGCAGGAGGAAAAACTCACCTGTCGCCTCGATAACCTACGCTTACTAGATAACAAAGTTAGACCGCACGCTCGTGACTATAATATCCCGCACTTGAAATTCATATCACAACGGTTCATGACAAATGGGCCGACTGCTCGTAGCTTATAATAGTGAAGCTACAGTCTTCCACTGCGGTGCGCTGCGACTTTGCTACGGCGCGAATAGGGACCATTGTAACGCAGTTAAAACGTAAGCGGCAGCTTCGATAGTGAAGCTAGTTCTCAAAAATATTTGGGAAACTTAGGAAAGGACATTTATTATTAATGGTGGAGTAAATTGAAAGAGAGCCAGTTGAAGGACCTACGTCATTTGGTTGGAGTATGTCAATTCCATATAAGTCGTGATCTGTCGACTGAGTTTGACATAAACGACCAATTTACTTAGATCCACGATCTACCTTGTAGGCAATATGTCTCGGTTCTCCTTAAGATTTCAAATCCTGTAAGTAATAGCCGGTGGACGCGACAGACGTTGTCCTGACGGTCTTGATTTGAGAATCTAAACCATTCTCAATCCTCTTTTAATAATAACAAAAAATTATAAATATATCGGTCCAGATCTTTTAATTCAGGAATTCAGTGGCAAACACACGCCCTCAATAATAAAAAAAAATTAAGATTTAGATTATACTCTTCCTCTTTATCTTCCATTCCTTGTTCGGTCTAGACCCGTGCCGACGTGACTCAAGCGTCCCATGTATATATTGTGACTTAGTAAGCTGTGGCGCGACGACGCAACGAAACAAGCAATGTGGCCTCACTTTTGCACGTAGTGCGTCTAAGTATGTGAACACTATTGGTATTGAGTCGAGAATAATTCTCAAGGCATTTAGTATAAGGGTCCGGCCTGAGATAAAATAACTCTATAGGGTCCTTCGATGATTTATTGTTCGAGGTTTCACAATCAAGTTTGTTTCGGGTTTTGATTTTCCCAAATTAATCTAAATCTGATTTTAGTTGACGTCAATAATTTAATGTATTTTACGTTTAGAATTTATTAGTTATGGAACTAATGTTATAAATGTAAAAGTTTGTTTGAATGTTTGCCTGTTACACTGAAAGCCGTCGGATAAATAATTTTACATACATTTAGGCCGTTTGTCCACCAACACCGTCAACCGAGATCGATATTATTTTGGCACGATAAATGCAACTTTATGATCTAGGATATAGGTTTAATTTTTTTGCAACATTGTTATGTCAATGTCATCCCCGCCATTAAAGGCGTAGAGGAAAATGAAACCTATAATCTACGTCATTAAGTTGCATTTTATCAGGCCGAAATAATCTCGTTCTCGGTTGACGGTGTTGGTGGACAAACGGCCATACCGATAGCACTTTATGAACATATCATCATTGTTAAGGGACACTGTCAATCTTGACACACAAATATCTATTAAATTTTTATAAATTAATACTTTTAATATTATGTATAAATTTTTTCGTGGTTTAATGGGTAATTATTTAGAACAGCTAAAAATAGCTCTTTCGCTTCGTCATAGAAACCAAATGCCTATTACTGTCTGCTTTGTCATCGAAAATCGCTAATGATCTGTCAAAATCTGGGACACTTACGCGAGTTCGAGTGTACTCGATCAAAAACAACCCCCCTCCATCAATAATGTGAAGTTGCTGAACATCAACTAACGATAATGTGTAATCTCCTTTACTATACTTGGTTGTTTTTTTAATTGTTTTAGTGGCAAATGAGCAATCGGTCACTCAGTGAAAAAAAAGCAAAGTACTGTCCAAAAAAATTTTTTTAAAACAAAAAAAAAACAGATTTTGAGTTATTAATGCAGTATTATTCTTTAGGATACTGTATTTATAACTCAAAATTTGTATTTTGTTGGATAACACACAAATGCTTAACAGCGATCATTTTGCATTAGTGACTGTTACATACGCGTTAATTTATTAGATTACCACCGACTTGAATCGTCATTTAGGCTTAGGCACAAATTTAAGGACCTGTTCCACCACTGATAAGTTTCGAATAGACTATCTACTACGCCCTATTTCACAGTTTTGCGTACTTCATCCGTCAAGTAAGTTGTGTCTATATGGCACTTTTCAGAGACTGGTGAAACAGGGTCGAAAATTATTAAATCATTTAAAAACTAAATAAAAAAAAATGACTGCTACAGATGGACTGTATTATATATATATATATAAGTTATTTTCAGGTTAGTTTTACTCTTATTAACTTCAGGGAGAATGTCACTTTAGCCACGTCTTTTATTCAAATCTGATTTAAATTTAATTAGCTGTCCGGAGCTCTACATTTGTGGCGAAGCGAAACATTATTAATGGCCGTATTTTAAGATGTCCGCTAAAAAAAGTCTGTTTACTTTTGCCTGAAAGTATTATTATTTTTAAATAACGAGTTATTCGCAATATAATAGTTCCTTTTCGATACATCATGTGCTGCGATAGTAACGCCGCTTTGGAAGTGATATATTGCATATGATTATCGTTCGATAGTAACTTGCTCGTGTGGGTTTAATCTTCAATTTGTTGAAGATTATTATTACTAATTAGGCGTAAAAATTAAGGAGAAATGACATAAATTCTTAACAAGCTAAATTTTGGTACAAATGTTCAAAACACAAAAATTCGTCTAGTAGTTTTTACATAAATCGTGTACAAAACACATATAGAAAGATATGCGCACAACAGACAGACAGACGGACAAAATATAGCCTTTGTGTTAATACATTTTCATAGACAATTTTATGACCTACAATTTAGTCTTAGGTGTTTTTATGATATAATCATATAACTTACTGTTTTGTCGAAAATCGCGAAAAACATTTTTTTTATATTTGGACTTGAATAAAATTATTTTCATACACGGGAATGATAGGGAACTTTCAGGAATTGTTTATTATCGTGTTTTGAATGTGTATCAAAATTAAGCTTGTTGCAAATTTAAATGTCTATTTAGACTGGATCAGATGGCAATCTATGTATATGTATAAAATAACAAGTCCTGACTGACTGACCGTTCATATAGAAATTTGGTGAGTAGGATTATATATTGGGTAGAAACCTGCTAAGAAAGGAATTTTTAAAATTCTACCCCTAAGGGGGTTAAATAGGGGTTGAAAATTTGCCATTTGTTCAATTAAAGACATGAAATTTTATTTCTGAGCTACTGATTCAAAATAAATAAATATGGTTTTAAGCATTTTTTGAAATTCTACCCCTAAGAGATTGAAAAGGGGTTAAAGTTTCTATAAATTTTTCTACGCAACTTCGGTTGGAGACCTAAAATTTTGTTTCTGAGCTGCTGTTTAAAAAAATGAATACATGTTTAAGCGTTTTATGAAATTTTACTTCCAGAGGGTGAAATAGGGGTTGAAAATTTGTATGAAAATACATCTTACTGCGAGCGAAGCCGCGGGAAAAAGCAAGAGATAATATATTTTTGCAGACGAATTTATTACTGCTGTATTCAAAGATATCAAATGACAGAATGAAATGCAAATTGTGATAAAAGACAATGTTCTAGTAAAACAGACATTGGGTGGATTTTATTATACCATAGACCAATTACTTTATTCCTCTATGGTTCTACGTAACATAAGCGTGAGAATTTTTAGTCCAGCAATTTTATTCCGTGCCAATGGAAATCTGAGAGCAAAGTAACTTGTTTAATTTTCTCTGATCCTAATTTGTCTTACATTAGTACAGTTTGTTATCAACATTTCGTCAGCTTCTTCTAATTGAGTAAAGGAGCTTTAAAGTTCCTACATCAACAGAGAATCCCGATTTCAGTATTTTAATTCAACACAAGAAATGAGACGGGTCTCTTGACTGAGGAGGGTTCGCTCGCGTGGTTTTGGAAAATCGCGCAAACTAAAAATATCTTGTGAGCGTCCTTTGAAATAATGTTTTCTTATACCAAAAATAGCCTACGTTACTCTCCATCATTTAACTAAGTGCTAACCAAAACACGTTTGGACGTTATGAAATGACAAATAAACAAACTTACTTCCCCTTTATAATACTAACACGGAATACGGAATTCTAGCATTAGTATGGCGGCCGTTTAAAATCTCAAATCACATCATTTTTGTCCGCTGTATTTTGACAAGCGCCCAGCAAAGATCTGTGTATGTGAATATAACAGGAGAGACAGTAACATTAATTAACATACCATCAGCAACAGATTTTAGGGTTCATTTGCTGCGTAATTCACACGGTTCGTGTTGTAGTGTTGAATTCGGTGTGGGTGTTATTGCCGTCGCATTGGGTGCTAATATTCTCGATGTACCCCGGTCACGTTCACTCTCAAAGGGCATATCAGTGCTAATTACCCGCTTGTGCCGCCCACCGGGTCACCGCTATATGACAATACTTTACACTTTTGGTGGACAAATATTGGACATTTCGATCGTATTACTAATTACCACGCTACTGGAGTTTGAGGAAAAAACCGGCCAAGTGCGAGTGGAAATGGTGGGATTCGAACCCGGGCCTTTTCGTATTTATGTAGGCACCCTAGCCACTCCGCCACGCCGCTAATGATAAGCGCGTCGAATTTATCGATATCATTATGATAGGCACGAAAACGCAGAAAACATATTTGTTGTTTTAAACTATTAGATGCCTTAAAACATTAAGTTTATTTTGTTTTTAGTATTTGTTGTTATAGCGGCAACTAAAATACATATTCTGTAAAAATTTCAACTCTAGCTATTACCGTTCTTGAGATACAGCCTGGAGACAGACAGACTGATAGACGGACAGACAGACAGACATACGGACAGACGGACAGACATCAAAGTTTTAGTAATAGGATCCCGTTTTTTACCACTGGGTACTTACGGAACCCTAAAAACGTAGAAATGCATTAAGAACCAGAAAAGAATTCGTTTATCCATATTATCTATACTTAGTATCATAAATGGGAAAGTTTGTTTGTTTGTACTTGATTTACGCCCTAACGAACTTGATTTTTGGCATAGACCTAGTTGAAAGGCTAGTTTTTTAAATAAAAACATATGGCTATGATAATTTGTCTCACGCCGCGAACTCACGAGGCGATACGCCTAGATGCATATTATCATTATCTTAATTATATATGGAATTGACAGATTACAATGTCACGTACATGACGTCACACGCAATAGAAGTATGTCAATTCTATACGAATTTAGTTATTATATAGGCATATACGCGTATCGACGCATATACATATATACGTAGTATTATGTGATATTATCATATACCTCTATTATATAATACGCTGGATTGACGATATCTTTTGAAATGACAGCTCTTTACTGAGACGATTTGAGTGTAGAAACGAGTGGGAAAAAAACTAAATCTGACGTAATTTGCAAATGGCCGCTTAATCGTGTTAATTCTATTTTGTTTACAAAAAGTTTAACTAGAAGTTTGAGAAGATTTAGTTTGTTTGTTATTTTGTATATTTTTTATATTACAGTTTATGTGTAAATAAGTGGTGGAAGTTCGTAGGTAAACTATAAAAGAGTGTGTGTTATGTTAAACTCATTAGTTCCTTTCCCGCTCGTCACTACCATCAGCGCCAAAATACCGCATATCAAAACGCCCTACCATGGCTGGGCTTATCGTTAGTCCATTATTTATAATATAAAGGTCAGTGAATATTATCATCTCACTTTCTCACTGAAAGCTATATACAAGCTTTCAGTGAGAAACTTGCTTGTTTGTGTGCCAAAGCTAGATGTTTCTGTGCCAATCTCGTCGAAACTATTAAACAGATTTTGATGATGCACCAGCTGACTCGTACAATAGGACATTTTTAGATGAAAGGTCCAATCTATACTAATATTATAAAGAGGAAACTTTTGTATTTTTGTATGTTTGTATTGAATAGGCTCAAAAACTACTGGACCGATTTCAAAATTTCTTTTACCTTTATTTAGAGGGATTTTCCGAATCCGTATAGGCTATATTTTAGTGAAAATTGTGGAGTAAGTCGTCGAAAAAACTGCCGTACGTTAACCATTCTCGCGAACGCTGCGTAAATGGTTAGAGATGTATGGTTGACTTCTATAGAAATGTTGTAGAACTCAATAATGCCTACAAAAAAGTCCGCAATAGTATAAACTAGACATTTATATTTTAGACATTATAACTACTTTTCCATAGAATAAAAGTAATTAAAATTATTAGCCTATGTTTATTGATAATACGAGGTGTGTTCAAAAAGTATCGCGAATTTTGAATTTTCGCGGGTTACGTATATTCGAATTTCGATTTTTTT
>JAOTAV010032889.1:0-19648 GCA_026546445.1 Cyclargus thomasi
TTAAGATTTTGCAGAACTGCCGTCCTCAAGCTAAAATGCCGCTATGTGCAAAAAGCAATTTTTGATTTATGAGCAAAAAACGCCGCAGTTTTTCTAAGGGCTTGGTACTTCATAACGGCAATATTAATTTTAATACCTAAACGACTAGATGTTCGTTAGCGGCATTTAAGGTTGAGGACGGCAGACAAACCTAATACCAACTTTTTTACAAATAGATATTAATTAGTTTTTGCAAAATTAGATATAATATCATAAATTAATCCTTCTTAATAAGATAACTAGCCTTTGACCGCGGCTTCACTCGCGTTAAATTTTAAAATCTCATAAGAATATAAAAATTTGAAGAAACTAATGTTTTTAGAACCAAAAGTAGCATAAGTTTCCTTCCATACTTGCAAAAAAGCTAAAAGTCAAGTCAACTACTTCATTAGGACGTGAAGGAAAAACATTTAACAAACAGCATACACCATTTATGAAGAAAGGAATTGAATTACCAATATTGTTAAAAATGTTCGAAAAACGAAGAACTTTATTGGATAGTATCGTAAAACGGCAAGGTGGGTCATATTACGTTAATACTGCAGCCCAATTACATTACCAGATCGGAACAGCCATGAGCCAGTGCAATTCATTCACTAAGTGAATACAGAACTACATAGGTATTTAATGGTAATCCTGGGAGTGCATTTTTTCATTAAACGCTGATGAAAAACCTTTGAGAGTTCGATAACGCCAGGGGTATCGGATACTTTTGCATTAAATATGGATAATATAATAGTGATCGGTAAATCCATGCTGCTTTTGAAATTTCACTGATAAAGCTTCAGTTACTCTAGTTTTTATCTTTTAATTATTTTGAATATTATTTTGTCTTTCTAATTAAAATGCTTCGACGTGAAATTCAGCGAAGGACGCATTCAATTACTTAAAGTGCTACTTTAAATCATTATTTTTTTAAATGATTTAAAGATGCAATGCAAAATGCTAAAAAAGTAATAATACCCAATTTTAAGAAAAAAATTAACTATTAAAATCAGTGAAAAATTTAATGTGTTACTGTTAATAACACATTAAATTGTTACTGATTTTAATTAAAAATAATATTAAAAATTCAACGGGAGAATAAAACGTAAAAGTACGTAAAAATAAACGGGTCACTCGGGCTGCTTGTTGCCAATCTAGGGGGTGCGTGGCTGCCGATGTCACAATATTCCCGGGAGCGCGAGCGGCTGAATCTCCATTCTCCACGTCATCAAAGTGTCATGCCGGCAAAGATGAAACAACGCGATACCGCTCTCTCTCTCTCGAGTAGTCATAATTGTCGATATTGACATATATCTCTATATCCTAAGATGTGTTCATCGATAGACAGATTTCTCGTTCCTAAGCTCGCATTCAAAAACCGTAGACTCTTCTCATAATATCAAATTTCGACAAAACTCGTTAATATGTATTATCATGTAAGGGTAAACAAATAACACAGATTAAAAACAAAACACAATATTTATCTCTCATTTTGTCGACAAACACGAGAAAAAGATTATAGCATGTTAGGGTTAAAAGATATGACGAAAAAAACCCGTTGCTACCGAGAAAACGTGTACGGCAACATTTTGTCGATGGCTTACCTTAAGGGGAATGATTTAGAATCCTTTATATTTTAATAAATCAGAAGTTTTAAGCGTATAAATTAAACATGTGAAAAAACTTTAAAAAATTCGCTCGATATAGAAAGCGTCAAACAATTTGAATCAGGACAAAGCCACTTTGTGCCCTGGAAAATATATAATATTCATAGCAAGCTGAGTTTCTGTTTAGCGCGAGATATTTAATAAACGATTAACTTTTGCATTGCATTAAAATTATGATTAAATATCACTAAACGAAACTTAACGCGAGTTAGGGCCTGTTTCACTGCTGACTGATAAATTTTCTGTTAGGTTATCCACAACTTTTTTGAGATTGTTCATACAACATCTGTCTAATAAATTGTGGATAGATTATCTGTAAGCGGTGAAGCAGG
This sequence comes from Cyclargus thomasi, assembly GCA_026546445.1. Classification (NCBI taxonomy): domain Eukaryota; kingdom Metazoa; phylum Arthropoda; class Insecta; order Lepidoptera; family Lycaenidae; genus Cyclargus; species Cyclargus thomasi. The sequence goes on from JAOTAV010032889.1 coordinate 2,024, forward strand.
CCTTTATTCTTGTAGTAAAATGGTATAAACATCAGTTAGTAACATCCACAACTTCTCTAATCCCCTAAACATATTCCCATTCCCTCATAAAAGACCGGCAAAGCACTTGCGACTCTTCGGATGCCGCGAGTGTCCATGGGCCACGACAGTTGCTTACCATCAGGTAATCGGTTTCCTCGCTTGTCCCCTAATATTATTAAAAAAAATTAATAGAGTGCAGTGTGTTCAGCTCCGAACCCGACATAATATACTCATCTTAATAGTAATCTCCGCCACAATACTCAGTACTCACACAGGCAATAGCTGAATCAATTTCGCGGTGTAAATCCCCTTGCACAACCGGATAATTATTGGAAAATGATTAGATCACGGGCGACCCTACGAGAATAACAATTCTCAGCTTATCCAAGATAATTTATGTTAAGTTACAATTAAGTATTCTGTCCGTTCGACGTCCACTCTACAATGTAATTGTTTTACCGAAATTACTAGTGTATCCTGAATAATAGTCTTATTAAAGACTCGAGTTACCCTGGCTTATGTCTCGACTAAACAAGGACGATGTCTCTCCTTAATTACCCGCCCTAGGGTTGCCACAATCGAAGCTGAAAGTTCAGAAAGATATTGTTAAATCTAGTGTAATGATAATACAAACCTTTCAGTATGTTCCCCTCAAATTTTATGAGATTACAATATGACAAACTATTATAACATTAGAAAAAGGAGAAAAACACGGTATGTGGCGGTACCCACAATAAGCGCAATCATTTGCACGTGTAATGTTACAAAAAAAGTTGCCATCCCTAACAAGTGAGTGTAACGTACGTCGCTCAAGGCTTTTCTGTATCAGTAATAAGAGCTTAATTACTACCACTGTGCAGTCTCTAGCTTGTTACAGGTTAATAAGTACAAGCGCGAGGGGTAAGCGTTGAACATAATTGCAATTTGTACACTTGTACAGCATGTAAGAGTCAACAATTGTTGCCAGGTATTTAGGGGAAAGTTAATAAGCATTGGCGTATCTGGACCCATTTAAGGAGGGGGCCTAAGCTCCTTTTAACTTAAGGTCAGTAACTAGTATCTACACTATCTGTGGCTTTGGCCAGTAACAAAAAAATATATTACTGTATGACACCCGTAACACCGTTACGCCAAAATTACTTTATCGCGTAGGAACCATACATTATTCCGGCATAAAGAGTGTTCACCAGATCATTCTGGGGTGGGAATGGCACAACCGCCCACTGCCCTTCCCCCTTTATACGCCTAATATGTTAATAAGAGGAAGTAAAATGTGTTCCACTAGATTCTAAAAGCTAATGCAGCTCGGAGAAATTCAGTGAATTTAGAAGTTATTAAGTTGGGTTTTTAATTAATATTAGGATAAATTTAATTAATATTAGGAAAAATTAGAAAAAAAAATTCTACCTGACTGCGCCACAAAGAGGATTATGTTTTTCGAGAGTATGTATATAAATGTATAATTGTTTCGCACGCTCTGCAGTTTAAACGGCTTGATGGGTTCTTCTTAATAGCCTTAGTGACACTTGGTATATTAAAAAATTAAAACGAATTATGAAGTCAAAATTGTAAGAATCCAAAATATTTTTTCTGCCCATTTTGTTCAATTAGGATATCAAAATGAAGGGCTTTAAATTTCTATTCTAGAACTATACAGAGCTTGATGTTAAACTTGCAATGGTTCCTGCAGTCAGGTTTTCTGTTTTAGGACACATAGCACACATTAATAAATTTAACTATAATAACGATACCATCATCGGATTTTGGTATAAAGTCTATACACTGGTAGCGAGGTCAATGTTGTTTTACGTGCTACGGGAAAATAAGCTGTAAGGGAAATAAGCTGTAATAAGGCTGTAACAATACCTAGTGGTGTTGCGATGGTTGCGGTAAAGCGTCAAGCTGACGCGCTTAAGAGGCTTTATTGGAACCTTGTGCATTCTACAAACTACCACAACAAAAATATGGTCTGCAATAACGAAATAGAGTTTTTCTTTAACATACGACTAGACCTTACAACGGAATTTCACCACGTGGAAAACAATACAAACTCTTACCCCCTCATACGATTGATGCAAACTTATTCTTTAACTAAATGCCGTTTTCGCGTATGTATTTGTCTTCTTTCAACATAACCTTTAGTTCATAAAAATTTTTCGCCCCTCTCCTCTAAGGGTACAAAAGAGGGGGTAAGAGTTTGTATCAAACTTCTTCTTTAAAAAGAAAACTACTGATTCGTTTTGAATGCGGTTTTCGCAGATATTTTATTTTTCTTCCAATCTGCATCTGGTGTATAAAAAAAATTTCCCTAAAGTATGTACATTTAGAGAAGCTGAAACACAGCCAGATTGCGGATCAAAGTAATTTGGTCGCGTTATGTCAAACCCAGCCGACAGACGACTTATAGGGAATTGACATATTCCGACCAAATGACGTAGATTCGTAAACTGGCTGTCTTTCAATTTCCCCCATGGTATACATTGAGAAGCTCTATTACAGAATAACTTGTCAAATGTAACTTATTAACAGCGTTTAGCGTAAACCGTTTTTGCTGTGATGACATTAAAATTGTAATAGTTTGTTTTTTCGTTAGCTTCAATCGCACCGAAACTACTAAAACGATTTTATGAAATTTGATATACTAACACAGGATTTTGACTGCCTTTTTTTTAGAGTATAGGTATAAATTTCGTTTCGATTAAATACTCCCATAAGATAATTAATTTGTAAGTGTTCTAATTCTAAGAGGGGAACGCCGCGGGTAAACGCTTTTAAACAATATTATGTTTATTGATAGTGATTTAAAGTAATCGAAATTTACAAAATATGAGTGTAACACTATTAAATAAAATACTAGCTTTTTCCCGCAACTCCGTCCGCGTAGTAATTTTTGGAAATCGGTTTGTGCGTTCAGGAGGAAGTTCGTCAGGAAGGAAAACCCTAATAATTTTTTAAATGAGATAAAATGGGACACCTGCTCTATAATATAATAAAACTAGCGAACCCGATAGACGTTGTCCTGCCCGTCTTGGTTTGTGAATCTAAACAAATCATACATCCCCTTCAATGCCGACAGAAAATTTCGTCAAAATCGTCCTGTTGGCGAACGAAGTCGCGGGTAAAAGCTAGCGTCCTATACATTTGTTATGTCTGTATCTGTCTATATAAACTAGTATTTCCTGTCGGAGTGCTTAACAAACATGCAAACTAACGAATTTTTACCACAGATAGTATTAATAGGATCAAAAGTTTATATGATAAAGGAAACGGAAAGAGAAATTTGAGATTTGCTTTTCTCAGAAATCGGTGTGGGAGGCGTTCTGTATTATCAATATAGATAAAGGTTTGTAACGTGGCTTATCGGCGTATTGAAATGGCACGGCCACAATAGATATAACGAACCGGTATGTCGACTTCAAACATAATTATAAATCGGGAAGAGTACGACCACATTAAAAGGTTAGATGACTAGGTCATAAATTCGCAAATTTTCATATAGATTAGAGATAGTAAAAAAAATCAAAATTTCAGCCTTAAGACTTCTATATTTTGGCCGGCTTAATCTTATGATGTATGTCCTAAAAATAAAAGAATAAAAAAAAAGACTTCTATATTTTTTTGTAATGACCCTTTAAAAATGAGTAGGCAAGTCTATTTTTCAATACTATTTTTTTATATTTATACACCATTCGCTCAAATATTTATTATGCTCGACGTCAAAATATAGTAACGTTTTGTATGGAGCGTTTTGAGAAGGTTTAATTTATGGGATTATTTAAATTGCTATATTTTTATGAGAATTTAAGCACCAGAGTCATTTTGTCCCCGATATTGCCATTTTTAGGGCGTTTTTGATTACTAATAAGAAAAAAAATGTCATTTTGCCCACTTAGCAACGCAGATTAACGTGCTAGCCTGGACATATTACGTCAATCTCATCAACTTTCAAAAAACTCTCGAATCTGATAAGATTTACAGTAAGACCGGAATATAATAATATTATAATATCTATGGACGCTACACATCACGTTATGTGGTCTACAGTCTGGTCCCGCGGTAAGTACCTGAAGGACTTGTGTTACGGGTACCAGACAAAGGAAATATACTTAATATTTGCATACTATACACATATTTCAGATTTTTGTTATATAATACACATATTTAATATATACCCAAGACCGAGGAACATTGAAAAACTTTAGCTCCTTTGGTGAGAATCGAACCCGCAAACTCCGGATTAAGCTACCAAGTGAGCCGTCATATGATACCATACAATATTACACGTATACAGATTTTGCAGTTAACTATTACTTTTCAGATCAAATATTTAGATCTCGTCAATTTTATTTTTTTCATCGATCTGTAGAATTCATACTTAAAGAAAATTGCATGCGCGTGGTGCTTATGTATGGTACTTCGGTCTTACTTAATTAAAATTAAAAATTGTTTTCAGATCTGGAACACAGAGAGCCATTTTGTATGTGTCTGGCCAGCCTAAGTCGGGGCGCTGGTTCTTTCTGTCTATTGTGGCACTGTCAACCGCAGATTCTGATAGACCTGTCTGATACATATCTCCCTACATTGTGAAGTAATTACGCACCGACCACTGTTATTGTCACATATCCCGTAAGCACACGTACAATTAATCAAGTTGTCTCTCGATCAAGTATAAAGCCGTAATCACTAGTCTTAGTAGTACATATGAGTTCATCTGACGCACACATTTTAAAAACATGATATTACATAATAGCTGTCCGCGTGAAACTTATAAACTAACCCGTTTTTACAACATTTTTTGAATACTGCTCGGCTCCTATTGGTCGTAGCTTGATGTTATAGCCTATAGACTTCCTTGATAAATGGTGTTTAGTCCATTTATCAAGGAAGATAATTTTTCAATTCCAGCAGCAGTTCCTGAGATTAGCGCGTCAAACATACTCTTCAGCTTTATATTATTAGTACAGATGGTGCCCGCAATCGCGCGAGTATCGTACATTTAAAAAAAGAATCCTATGTCCTTTCCTAGGACTCAAAGTATCTCCTTACCCAATTTAGTTTGAATCTAAAAAAAAATATATCCGGGAGACACATACTAACCCTAAAGTTTTATGTCTTACTGTCATTACAACATATATAGTTCACCACACCGTTACTGTCAAGTAATTACCATTAAACCGGTAATGGGTATGTCCGAATTATTCGTTCATTCAATCACTATGGTACATTGGCACGTATTAGCTCATCGAGGGCGGATATTGCTCTCTCTGATCGCTAATTGGCCAAATAAACTGCAGGATGTTCACTAGACGTATTGCGATTTATTTGCTGTTAAGGTTCATCTAACCATTCAGTTTTTGACTCTCTTAAAGACCGTTTAGATCGGCCGCAAACGTTCGTTTTCCGTATTAGGTTTCCTAATTCGTTTCCCGCATACGGACATCAGAATGTATTGAATGCAATGCGCTCCGTACGAGTAAAAAGACGTAATCGTGTGCGCTAGCTAATTCCACGTTAAGAAACACAATATTGATACGGAAAATGTTTTATACGACCGGCCTAAATAGAATACAAAATGTAGATTAATCAGATCAAAATGTCCACGGAGTATTTATACAGGGTGTAACATAACTAAGTGATAAAACTTTATCGGATCGTATGTGTTCCTCATATACAGTTCCCTGTGAAAGTCGCAACACCGAAAACGAAAAAAAAAATGCGATTCGTATGGGCAAACTCATGTCACTGAAGCTCTTAGCCATACGAGTACAAATCACGAAAAATTGTTTCTCGCTTCCAGTGCTGCTACTTTCACAAACGATTCCTAAAGTTTTATCACTTGCTTTTGTTACACTCTGTATATATTATGATGGCTTAGTTACATACATTGTTTAAAAATCTCATGTTCATTAGTTAAAAGTGACAACTCAATATAGCAAGATATACTAAAACACGCCTTAGCCGAGCCATGTTTGGGTACGAAATACAACGGCCTGACAAAAAACCGGTGTGAAATGTTGCGCTGTGTTTTGTATGGTAAGTGAGTTTACCGGGGGCCAAACGCCTTCTCTATATCAATTCCAGTAGCCTATACCTTTATTAAAGGGCCAGCAATGCTCTTGTAACGCTTCTGATAACATCATACTAGTGTCCATGTGTAACGGCAGTAGCTTTTCATCAAGTAACCCATCATTCTTGCCTCTTAATTTCATAAAAAAAATAAGTATTCGCACCTCAAATATAGTCTCTATTTTGTTACAGAATTATCTATTAAAAGACAATTACTTAACCTTAATTCACGGGAGACGTTCGCCAAAAGTAGCTTCACCGGCGATGTTTACCGCCTACTACGTAACAAAGTTGGGCAGAAAACAATTAGACCAAGTTCCCGGATCCGTTTGTTCTAAGTTGATGTTTGCCGGTCATAAACATCGCTATGCCGGATATTAGACCCTGCACGGAAGTGTTTTGTATGCTGTGTTGCTTATTACCTCTTTTGTACGCTGCTGAATTGAGAGCTGAAATCGTGTTTTATTGCGAAATGAACTCGGCTATTTAAAACTTTCATTATGTCGGCGATACGCGAGGCTAGTTTTTTTCAAAATAGATATTATTTCTCTTTTACTGTTTGTTTTAGCAAACTGACAAAGGATAGTCTAATTTTCTTTAGTTAGGTAGCTTAGAAATGAAGTTAGTTTTTTCTACACGACACCAGCCCGGCTAAGATACATCAACATGATATCTCTCTCTCTTGAGCGTAGTCATAATTGTCGATATCGACATATATCTCTACTCCCTTATATGCGTATATAAATTTATCGTTCATAGACTAGTGTCAAAAAAACCGTAAACACTTCTCATAACATCAAAATCTTTACTAAACTCGATAAAAATGTGTTATCATATAAGGGTTCATAGACAAAATCAAATCACAAAAAACATGTTTGGGTCAATAGAGATGAAGAGATAAAGAGGCATAGCCAGTGAAGGTCGAGTAAACGTGTAGATAAACTGTTCACCATGGCTTATCTTGGCCCGGCAGAAGTGCTAATTTGCTAGATTACTGACATATTTTATTACCGTTCAACATATTTTTGTAGTTTCAATTGTTTTGGTACAAAACCACATGAAATATATGTGTGAAATTCAATTTTAAATCATAATTTGATTTTAAGATTTTGATATTTTTTTTATTTGAAATGCAATATTTTGAATATCAAGTACAAAAATAATTGTTATTTTTCTTTTCAATTGGTACATTTTCCTTTAATACAACAGAAACGCTTTCGTTTTCTTGTGAAGCTAGCCTACTTTCAGACAAAAGTGGGTTGTCCACTAGTTAAGAACCGCTTTTGTGTTTTACTTATTAATTGCGAGGACTTTTCTCAAAACCTTTCAAGTTTTGAATAACATAAAAGCTTTTACAAATAAAGTTACATATTACATTATGAACAGATAATTTTTTTATGAGCCTTTTGTAGATTTATTTGAAATTCTTTTTTAAAAGTTAATCATTACGTAAATTAATATTTAAGACAAAAGTACCACTTACCAATTAAAAACGAACAAAATACGACGGATAAATAAAAATTTAAAAACACCCGCTTTGTTGCTTAAATGATTTTAAGTTTTACCAAAATTATTTGACATACAAAACAAAAGATGCTATGCATCTATAATATTTAGCTGAGATACGTTTTCGTCTTTGTAAATATATAAATTATTTGAGCAGAAAAGGACAGTTTAGTTTTCGTTTGGTTAAAACGGTGAATCAAACGAATTAATGGACAACAAAGCTGCGAGCAACATTTATTATGCTACAAAGTCATATTAGCGAGGGGCTTCCTTTGGTGTCAGGGAAATGGCAGGGAAAGGAAAAGTCAAAGTGAAGAATACGAGTCTCCGTGCTGGCGTTGTTTACATACTGCCGGATGTGAAAACAACACGTCGGTGACACACGGACTTCTAGAATGTGAAATGTTGTATCATATTAAGTACGACATCTTGTCTAAAATGCTGCACACACCTCAGCCGCCGACAGCCCCCGATATGTGACAAAATAAATTATGTTGTCGACAAATATCGGCTTAGGGGTGTAGTGCGCTTAACACCCGGCCGAATACACACTTTTAGCTAGGTCTCTGATTACGTTCAGCACGATAATTATAATTTTATATATAGATTTCTTGTGTACGTGTGTAACTAAGTTTGATGAATTTTTTTGTGTGTTCAAAGGGACTTAAACTTGGTTTAGATTATAGAGAACGTCGATTGGGTACACCAGTAGTATTATAACATCTTGTCTAACGTCCATAACACTCGTAAGCACTAAATTTCACTGACCTGTGCTTACTAAAATTAGCGTAGTGGATATTATGCCGAAAACTGTTAATTAGTCATTATTCTGGACTGCCATTTTTTTTTGTTTTTTTTTTTTTTATTATTATTTATTATAATATTATAAAATTTGTTTAGACAACTGAACAGCAATTGTGTATATTTTATTTCGTAAAAAACAATTTTTATCAATTTACCAGTTTGGCGAAGGTCTTTGTACAGCGGGATCTTAGGCCATCAAATCCACTTCAGATTACCGTCGAGTGTCGGCTTCTACAATAGTGTGGAGATTTATTAAAATCTTATTGTACAAATATTTTCTTTGGCTTACCTTATCTCCAGAGGAATAAAAATTAAAGCTGACAAGACGATGTCTACAATTTTGGAAATTCGTTTATCGTACGGGGACCGTACTTTTTTCGGAAAATTATAGTACCATATTTCATTTAAAATCGGTTCAGTGGGTTGGACGTGAAGAGGCAACCAGAGACTACGCTTTCTCGTTACATTATGGTGGATGTACAGAAATTATCTCTTAAAAGTCCGGCAATGTACCTGAAACTCTTCTGATATTACAAATGTCTACGGGCGATGGTTCCTTTCCATCAGTTGATCCTTCTCGTTTGGCCTAATTTTATAAAAAATATAACAGTTTAAAATAGATTAACTTAGAAGCCGTGTGTCACACGCATTAGCTGAAGCTTTGTGTTTCTGATTTATTTACTGTATCGTGTAAAAGCATCATGACTGTACATCTCGTTGTTTGTGTTGCCGCGTCATCTATACAAACAACTGTGTTTGTTATACGTTTCAATTTGTGTTAAGATTTTCATGGTGATCCGAATCGTTCTATTGTAGCCTTTATGTACATACGTATTGTTTCTGAAGTCAGCTACTGAAGCCAGAACGGACATTCGAGACATAGTCAAGTTTCGATTCCTTTGCCGGGTATGACGATATGGCTCGTACAATATCATACAATTTCAATTATTCTGTCAAAGTGCAATTGAAAGCAAGGAACAAAAGGCTAAAGCGTCTTATTCATGATCCAACTTGACGTACTTCCTGCTGGGGTTAAACACGTTGCAAAAAGTGTGTTCAAAATAACTTTAAATTCAGTAATTCAAATCAAATTTTGCTATAAAGTTTTGTGACAACTTATGGCGAATGGACTATAATATAATGAATATTGCATATAAATGAGTCTTGACTCTTGACGTACATGAAGTAACAATAAATAATAACTAAAAAAAACTTTCGTCAAGTCAATTCATTGTCATTTTGCGTCGTGCATCGTGTATCCCCTTTGGAGGACCTACGTCAGGAATAATGAACACGAGGCTTAACATTTGAACTCGCATTTTTCGTTTGAAAAGCGCACACAAATTTGATGCGAGTTCTCAGTAGGTATCTAATTGATCGGAAGACTGGCGCAGGCATGTCTTTGATTGGCTCTGTGAACGTAGCTGTATGCACCGTCGCACACCAAGTTTATTTGACTGTAATGCTCGCATCGGAGTTGCTAGCTATATTATTACTATTTCATCGAAATCTATATATTAATACGCGAGCGTAACTTTATACCCCGTTTTACGAAAGACGCTTAGATGTAAAAGTACGAAATTTCTAACAGTTATAGTGGATATGGAGGAAGAGCGTAGAATACTAATATTATTTTAAAATATACTTTAATTTTGCATACTTTAATCAAATAAAACACACCACAATACGCACACTACAATATTTTGTCATGACGCGATAATCATATACTTAATAATCTTTTGTTTATGGTTAACTGGTAACGAGACCTTTAAGCCACATTGAAGTCTGTGATTAAGTTGAGAATAATTTACATTTTTTAAACTCCTCTAAACGGTATATTTCAATATTTATGGTCGAATTTCGACCACAGGGCGACCTCTAGTGCTATTAAATGTATGACATTTGTGTCACAAAACTGAGACTTATTATGGTGAACGCACATCTTTGAGAACCGAAGGAGCCATCGCGGCGAAGGAAACGAAATTAAGAATTCGATGATATGATATGACATGGTACCTAGCAAACTTTCCCGTGCGGACTTGTCCGATTCCTCAGAATCGTTCGTTGTCAAATTCAAGGAGGAAATGACTTCGACTCGTTCGATTCTGACAGATGCGCGTTCACCATAAACGTTCAATAAAAGTTTGCTTCTTACTGAGGTAAGTTTTGTGTGAGGTTATGTAATCAATTTTCCTTCTAATAAATAGGTATAGAAAACTTTTTTGGACTTAGACGCTTTCAGGGCTAGCTGAGCCTTGAAAGAAATCTTATGGCGATTACAAATAACGACACGTCAGCATTGTCGTGTAAACTGCGCACTGCTCGCCCATCATCGTCTATGATCGCCTGTGATCAACTCGTTGACAAAGTGATATGAATTATTGTGATAGTAATACGAGTTCACACGATTAACGATCATCGCTGAATAAGGAGAGCCTTTAATTGAAATCTATCTTAATAAAACTTAACTGACGAATATCGAATTGTAAAAACGGATTAATTTAGTTGTGAAAGACAGATAAAGGTTAGAAAAAAAAGGCAACTACTTTATACTTTATTTAACGTTATAATAAAAAATACTTAAGTACAACGGTGGATTATATGTATAACTAGAAATACATTTAAATTTCAAACTTAAATAGATTTAATTATGCAATTAAATCAAAATATCCCTAACTTATTCTAGTTCTTGTACGCCACTGATTCTTCCTCTTCCTTCTTAACTGCTTGAATTAATACTAGAGACATAACAGCATTGATTACCTGAAAGAAATAATTATTTAGATTCGTAGAAAGTAAATGTAGAGTTCTGTTTTAGTAGCGGACCCGACAGACGCTGTCCCGCCGGACTAATCTATGAATCTAAGCCATTCTCTAGACTCCTGGAATACACATACAAGGTTTTATCAGAATCGGTCCAGTCGTTTGGGAGTTCAGTGACAAACATACGCACACAAGAATTATATATATTTAGATTCATACAAACAAAACTTTTGGACTTGTTTGCCGAATGTTGAAAGGGAACTGTTTAACATAGTTTATTGTATTTAGGAAGTATATTCACAACAAAAACAACTTTTTATAATATTTTTAATCAATATGGTGCTGTTGGTACGTTTGAAAATGCTTAACAGTTTATCACTTATATTAATGAAATTTGAATATTTTATTAAAATTAGATCATACAAACACTATGCATTTCTCCAAAGCTATCAGCCAAAATTAAGTACTAGTACTACTAGTAACTACACACTGGTATACTATTTTAGTAATTTGGGCTGATAGTTTTGGAGAAAAGGCTTTCTATTGGGCTTTCGATCAATCTATTATAGCTTAAGATTGGCAGTATGGTTTATTAACATTCTATAAAAAATGTCATTTTCATACAAAACGCTATTGTAAAAAAAAGGTTGTGTTGTGACTTTGTTGTTGACAATCGCGGTCTGCATAGAAATTTGACGGAAGATATAAATTTGGAAGATATAAAAATAATATAAAATTGGTGGAATGATTCATTACCATTCCGCCAATTTTAAGCAAAAAACAATAGGCGGATCTTAAGATGCACATAGTATTGTCACTTTATTGTCAATCGCGGTTTGTATAGAAATGGTTTTTTTTTGTCAGAGGGATTAAAGACCAATACCGCATAGAATTATCGATGAAAGCACAATAGTATAAAATATATATGTCTGGAAGTAACTGCTTCCAGCAGTAAGGCCGCGGTTTTGGACTTTTTTTTCTTTTCTGTTCACCGTAAATTGTTTTATTTTTGATTCAACCAAAATTTTTTTTAGCAATTATTTTCGGTTCCGTGGCGTTCCAAAGTACTTACGCAAATCATACAAGAGGCGAGCACGATGCCAGCCAACCAGGCAGTCTTGCCCTCCAAGTACCAGGTCATCTCGTCAACGCAGCCGTGGAAGTAGGCGTTACCGGTGACGGAGTCTCGGCACTCCGATGGCAGGGGCTTATTCAGGTTAATGAAGTCCATGGGCCCGTCCGCGCCGCAGCACCCTATCTGGAATTCGCCATTTTGAATTTAGAATTTTTAGCTATTCGAAATTTGAACATGTAAAGATATGGACAAAATTGCGGGCGGAAATTATGGATGTAACAAATTGTAATTTTATTACAGGCTAAAGGGGCATTCGATTAAAAATAAAAGAGTTTTGATAAAGGATTAGCTACACAGTTTTTTCATTTACGTTAATTTTATGAGGCAATATCAAAGTCGAAATATTTTTTTATTTTCATCACAGCGCGCACGGTAGCAAAAAATGACTATATTTATATAAACGTATGGACAGCTAGAGTTGCTTTTTTAAATATCGGGTGGCCATTTTACATCTCAAACCACTAAGTTATGTGCAACGTATTTTGACACGCACCCAGCGAATAGCTCATGTCAATGTACCCAATCCATCAATGGCTAATGCGAGGAGGCTGCAAAATGATCTGTGTATGAAATTATTTTATTTAATACAAGATAATAATGGCTCTTATTAATCCATCAAACAGTAATTGTTATTTGGAACTAGATAAACAATAATATAATGTACATAAGTTGTACAAGCAAACATGTCGTTACAACGATATTAATTACTAAATGTGATGGTTATTACATATTATATATAATTTCACTTCTATTGAGCCGGGCTAAAACTTTTAAAACTATGAAATGACTAGATGGTGCTCGCAACTCTGTTGCGCCAAAATCCGTTTATCGCCAAGGAACCGTGCATTTTTGCGGGATAAAAAAAATTCTATGTTATTTCCCGAGACTCGAAGTATCTATATAGTCCATACCAAATGATAAATAGGATCAGCGGTTTAGGCGTGAAGGGATAATAGACAGACAGACACTTTCGTCAGTTACCTATTATATAAAAACAAGTCAGGTTTTCCTTGCTGACGATATAACTCAAGAACGCACGAAAGATTTCCAAGTTTTTAAATTCGCTGGAAAGGTCTCGGGCTCCATGAGGTTTGTAGCAAAAGAAATCAGGAAAAAATTCAAGAGAAAAGTTACCACGGACGGAATCGCGGGCAACAGCTAGTGTTTAATCATATTTTGATGACATTTTGCTGAACGTTTTTAAAAATCCTTTGTTATTAAGAATTATAAAAGGTTTATAATCATCAATAATAATTATTAAGTAAGTATAATTATAACAAATCTAATATATATAAAGTAAGAAATGTATGCCTCACTTTTTTTTTCGTTTTTAGTATTTGTTGTTTTGGCGGCAAGGAATATATAATCTGTGAATATTCCAGCTATAACCATGAGATGCAGCCTGGAGACAGACGAAAAGACATCGGTTCTTACTAATAGGGCTTCGTTTTTACCCTTCCGATACGAAACCCCAAAAATGATTTAAAACAGGAAAATAATTTTGTTTTATTATATTATGCTTACGATAATAATAGGATATAATTTTTCACCAGGTAATTTGATACCTTTGAAATTATTTTAAGACACTACCGTGTTCACCGTTTTGATTGACGCACAATTTTAAAATTAAGGAATCCTATTAAATGTTCGTTTCCGACGAAATCTTTTGTACTGGTTGAAAATAAATCCAATACTTGCTTTATTAGGTTTTTGATTTATTTTCTTAAGCATAATCCATTTTTGTAATTTTATGATGACATTAGTGGAAAAAGCGGATATCTAACGTTTGAAATAGCCGTTCTTTGCTTTTAAACAGATTTGAATTAAAAAAAAAATGCACCGATTATGTTTCTGTATTTCTATTACCAGTGGCCCAACTTCTCTAATCACCCATATTTCCAATTCCTATTCCCTTATAAAGGCCGGCAACGCACTTGCGACTCTTCGGATGTTACGAGTGTCCATGTGCGACGGCAGTTGCTTTCCATCAGGTAGCCCGTCTGAACGCTTGCCCCCTAAATATCATAAAAAAAAACATAAGAATGTGCTAGATTGTTATTTATACTCGTAGTTGCCGTCTTCAAGCAGCACTCAGATACATATTTGGCTCTGAGTGCATCGTCCCTGAGTGCAGTACTTCAAATCAATTGCAAAATAGTACTTACTCCTTCTTGCACCATCCTCAGTATTTCCCGGCTGCCTTCGTGTTGAGGGTTATTCACCAGACGCAGAATCACCTCTTTGATTAGGGGTTGTATACTGGAGTCGTAAGTCGAGAAGTCCAGGACGACGCAGGCACCAACCAGCCCGAACACGAACGTACCTATCTGTGTTGCTATGTACTGAAACAAGTAAGTTGTACTTCAGTTCAGCAGGAAGGTAAGTGGAAGAAATCTATAGTTTAGGAACCTACTTCATTTAATCAGGATGTGTAAGATCTATATATGAAGTTATCTGACGGCTGGGTTCGACATAGCAAGGCTAACTTACTTAGATCCGCAATCTGGCTCTGTTTCAACTTCCCTGATTGTGTTATTAGTTAGCTGTCCAAATGCGACGTTATCTCTATATTTGTGGTAAATTTAATAAGAGTCGGCTTGGTAGCTCATGAGAGCCGAAAATTAAAAAAAATGTTGTCTTAACAGCCCTGTCATGCTTATAATTTTAGCAATATGTTATACAGGCTAAATTGTGATACGATAAATGTACTATCTGAATTCAAAAGAGTTATTAATATCACCTTGTAATAGTTTAACTTGCATGTTTACCACATAAAGGTTATGTTTCATTGTAAATTTTATAACATGAATATTAAATAGTTTCAAAAATAACATTAATTTTCATAAATAATTAATTCTTTTTAAATTTTCTTGTTTTTATTAAAATGTTCAATATAATTGACAAGTTAATTTTAATTTAGAATTAATGTAAACGCCAAACTTTAGGACCTGCTTCTAAGAATAATTCAAATAGAGAGCTTTACAATATTCCACTCCCATTATTTGTGTTCATTACATAGAGTACGTTGTAAAAGAAGCAACGCTGAAAGCGAAAACAACTTATGGGCTTAATTATTAGTTAGAGGCGCTGTCACTGGGACGCTTGTCCATACAAATCACAAAAAAAATCGCTTTCAGCGCAACTTCTTTTACACTTAATTCTATTGAAGGGACACTAACACACTTTAATTCACATTAAAGTATTCACTTATTTTTTTAAAAGTGTTAAATATAAAATATATATATGAAAGTCACCGACCTCACTGGGCCTTAACAATTGAAAACTAGTATATATACATTTAAACTATAAAACTATAAAAAAAGCTAAATGAAATGTCCAAGGTCTTACCGCATACAAAAGTTTAACGTTCTCCATCAAAGCGGAGCCGCAACCGAGGAAAGCGATGACCATGATGGCCAGGGAAGATATCAGGATGATGTAGATGCCAATGAAGTACTTCTGTAGCTCCAGGATACGCATCCACTCGTTGAAGCCAGGCTCGAAGCATATCCACAGGCAGAGGGCGAAGATTGACACACCGAAGAGCTGGAAGAAGATGTTTATGAAGGATCATCAAATCTAATATTAGATATAGGAAGGTACCTTTCGATTCTGCACGTCGTATGCCTATTGTCGACTACTACGATAATACTATCGATTTGAAAAAAAAAACGCCAATAAATTACGTATATCAGAAGGTTGTTTGTTTATCCTCCGGAGGATTGTTTAATTTTCCTGAACAAATGGAAAGCAAGATTTATTGAAACGCTCCATCTATTTGTAAAGACTTCGTCCCGATTTATTGAGCGAACTGAATGACAGTTTTTAGGTGTCCCTCAGGAGCCGTTACGTGCCTATAATATATTTTATTCGCTTAAATAAAATGTAAGTGCTTTGCTTGTGGGTTTTTTTAATATACTACGCCTATACGAATTGGCTTAACTACTGCATCAGGGACATGAGGAGTCGGAAGACGAGCGTTCCATGCCTTTTGGCTTAGCAGAAACTGTCAGAGAAAGAATTCAAATGCAGCTGACTTAGTTGCTAAAGTTTTTGCTTCAGGCAGGTTCAGTTGCCAAAGGATACGCGGAGAGACGAAATCGTTGAGTTTTGACGGGTAACCTCAGATGTTCCAGCTTACAACACCTCGGGAGTGTCACATGTCCTAGCGCAACATAAATATAGTAAACAAAATAATTTATTCGACGTATAACAGTGACAGACATACAGTGTACATGTCTGATTTTGCTGGATTATTTAATATGCTCTCTTGATCTATCGGTTTATCTAGGTAGTAGTAGTTAATGTAGTTCACCGTAAAAAAAATGTCACACTTCATACTTTTTTAAACGTTTTCCTTCGAATATATATTTTGCCTGTTTATAAGACTTCCATTTTTAGGATTTCGTACCTAAAGGGTAAAAACGATACCCTAAAAAAACTAAAACTTCGATGTCTGTCCGTCTGCCAGTCTATCTGCCCGTCTGTAAATACTAAAACCAATATAAATTAAATAAATAGGAAGGCTTACATTTAACAATTGTGATTTTTTTACTATTTTTTGCTCGGTATAAATAATGGCAACAGGCAGGCGAATGAAATTTTCACAAAATACTAAAGTATATTTATACTTTACTAATCAGTAATAAAATTTAAAATAAAGTTAAGGTGGGCTCTCATACAAAAAATGTTTGCGTGTGGTTCTAAACGCCTCTCGTACTTGGCCAGTTTTTGGTTTAAGTTAACAAATACAGTAAAGTCGCTTGCTTCAGGCCGCTTGCGCCAAATTTGAACGATTTGACTATTCGTCAAGAAGTGCCAGACTTCTTGACGAATAGCCACCCGAAAACGGTTTGTTTTTTAGCTTTAAGCTAAAAACAAACTGATCGGACGTGACTGACAGCCCATGCAAAAACGTCCGCGACTGACGTCAAACGCGGCTGACAGCCCATACAAAACGTCCGCGGCTCACGCCTCATGCTTTGCACACTTCTATGTACGATTATTATCTCGATCGCGACTGTAAGTCGCGTCCGATCGGTATGTTTTCCGCTTAACCATACAACAAAATTCATATTTTAACAGTCATTTTATATTTCTCAAAATTTAGAACCGAATGTATTTTAAAATTTTTAAAAGCTTTGCTTCTCGCTCCTTATGTCTGTGAGCATGGATGTTGCCCCTTTTTAACCGACTTTCAAAAAACGAGGAGGTTATATGTTCGGCTGTGGATATTTTTTTTTTATTTTTTATTTTTTTTTTTTTTTATGTATGTTCGCGCATAGCTCCACCGTTTGTGAACCGATTTTCAAAATTTTTTCTTTGTTGTA
>JAOTAV010032900.1:0-14501 GCA_026546445.1 Cyclargus thomasi
AAAATTCAAACTGTATTTAAAGAAAAAAGGGATGGTTTTCACCCTTCTGAGTAGAAAAGCGGTTTGGGAAATTCATCCAATAACATGCTTCTACACCATTCGCAAGAAAATTTCAACCAATTTCAACAAAAATTATCATCTCCAGTTAATTAGGAATATTTTGATCGTCCATATTTTTACTAAATTGGCCACTCGAAGTTGTAAAAGCCCGCCGAAGGATCTTAACGACGGTCAAAGAGAATAACCGCAAATAAGCTGCGATCTACAGTCGATGGGAATTCCGTTTTCCTTAATTTACTCTAAACAGGCTTAAGGGGATGTCGGCACGCTCGTTTACATCTGCACAATAATCCGTCTCGAGTTTTTTTCGTTTCGTAGTTAGAAAAGGGTACTTGAAGTTGTAAACTTTTGCATCTTGTATTTTTATGGTTGAAATGTTTGAGCTTTGGGATTTCTTTGCAGCAAATATGAGAATTAGTAACCTTCTTGAAATTGATACTGTAGAGGCAAAGTCAAAGTGCAAATCAACTTATACTTTGTGTTTGCCATTTTTATAGATATTAAAAAAAAAGGGTCGACAATACAGTGTCAACATTTTGTTCTACCTATATTTAAAAACATCTATAAAAATGCGCAATGTATTAACAATTATTAGTACTATTACGGATCAAAAGTATATTATTCGCGTAGGCTGTTTCTCAATTTCTACTGAATCTAACCGCAGTCATTTCATAATGAAATAGCCATCTAATTAATTAAACTAACTTGATAAGTAACCGGGAAGTAAATTCAAAGCTGAGCAAACCGTTAGTCCAGCTCGGTTGTAGCTCGGAATAATGTTCTGAGTAAACACCTGACAGACGCAGTGTTTTGCCACGAAGCGAAGTGGCGGGTAGACGAGCTATTTCAATAAAAACATTTAAATTAGATGGTCTTTATTCTAGAATCTAGACGTTGAGTCATAGTGCGAAAAGTTTATCTCGCGGCTGGAAGAAAGATCTATATTTTTACTAATAAAGTTTTGTAGTTCGTCTAAAATTACTTTTATTAATACATAATATGAGGAACTAGAAAAAATAATATATACAATTTTAACCCGGGCTAATAAGTATTAGTAACATATTCAAAACTAGGCTTAAATATTAATACAACTAAAACACTTATATATGGTGTGGTGGTGTTATATATGGGTGTTTTAGTAATATTAATATTATGAATATATGTATAATGGAATCTTAACAAATACAGTAATTAAAAAGTTCATATTCAAATAAACAATTCCAAAAATGTTAATAATTCGCAACAAATACGCATATAAATTCTCGTTTTGGTGAAGCCAAATATATTAAAGTAGCATTTGAATTGCACGCCGAGCCAAATAACATTTAATACTGCATGTAACCCAATGTGTGAAATGCAAAAGGCTCAAGTCTGCATCTAGTAACGCATACAAACATTCCACTGCAAATAAATGCAAATGGGGATCTGTTTAAGCAAAAATGCGGCCGAAACCGCACTTTATGTGCATAGAACTGCGCTATGTTCACAGTATATCAATGCGGCAACACAACGGTTAAAATTCTCGACTTGGCCACTTTTAAAATTCTAATTTTAAAAACTCTTATAGAATGGAATTCCAAGCTGAGCCTGTTAGTCTATAAATATTGTGACTACATCCATTATATTGTGCCTGTCACCTCTTTTTGCCTTAACCAGGGAACCGATTTTGCAACGCGACACTGAAAGTTCTGGAAAAGGACATACATAGGATACGTTTAATCCCAGAAAAGTTTACGGCTCTAGCGCAATAAACAAGTTGTCGTAAAAGAGTCAGTTATTCGTTATTAAGGACTTGGTTCACAAACAGAGTTTCTTTCTAAAGGCTTTAAACCGAGGGAAGGCTGGGTCAACTCCGGCTAAGATACACCACCGTGTATCTCTCTCTCGATATATTTCTCTCTCGTTCGTATAATAGCATCGAAAAAACCGTATAATCTTCTCATAATAGCAAAATCTTAACTAAACTTAAAAAGTAACATGGATTAGAAACAAATCACAAAAACTATGTTTATTTGTCGACACAAACACGAGAAAAAAATCGTAATGTTAGTGTCAATAGAGATAAAGAGATAAACCGATAAACGTCGAGAAAAGGAGTCGAAAAAATTTTCACGATATCTTATCTTAGCCCGGATGATCGACTGTACGGTAGGCCTCACTGTCTGGACTTGTTTTGTACACTTTCGTGTGTTTAAATATCAGGTGATATCGGCCTGCGACTAGTCTAATCGGATAGATCAGTATATTCCGAAATAGAACCGAGACTCAAACCAACGAATCGGACTGCCGTGCTTACTCTTATAAATGAAGAGAAGATAAGTGGAGGAAGCGGATAACAAATATTTTAAAAACTGCCCGATTTATGGTTAAATAGATCTACAATTTAGGATCAAAAAAAATAATTTGAATTTAAAATAATGTGGATTTAATGTGTATAGCTAGATACACAAGCTAGATAATGAACTCGCGAAATTACAAGATTTATTAAAATTTATAGGAAAAAATGAGTGTTAACTTGAAGGTCGTAAAATGTCACTTATCCGCTTCTCCCACTTATATCTTCAAATGTAAAGTGAAGTTGATAGAACTGGACGGCATCATACGGTTGAGTATGTTGCCGTCTTTATATTTGAATATGACGTTTGCGAGTAGAGCTCCTGCACAGTCACTTCTTATACATAAAGTAAGGTTATATTTACATTTTATATTGAATGCACTAACATTTTATGGCTGTTATAATTATATATCTGAAACTTGCGCTACACAGGAATAAAAATATTCCGAAAAATTCGCGCACGATTGCTCAAGGCACGGTACAACTACAAACACTGTCTCTCGAACTTCCGTCCGAGCCTTGTGGATAAGACCTTTGGTTCGCATTCGATAGGGTACAGGTTCGAACCCCGGTAGAGGCACACGCCTATGAGACATTTTCCGATCTCAAGTACATAATACGGATACTCATTGCCGTGGGAGAGCCATGCTTTAGCACGAATGGGCTGGCTCGACCGGAGTAGTACCACGGCCTCACAGAAAACTGGCGTGAAACGGCGTTGTGCTGTGTTTCGTTTTTTTGGCTTATACAATTAACAACAAGCTTTACTACATAACGTTACAAAATAATATTTTAGCCTTTAAGATAATTTGAACTTTAAAGTAATGAGCGAATGTATATTTTCTTGACATAACGTATTCGTACGCACATTTTGCGGTCTGTCGTTTTACGGAAAATTGATAATGGATTAACATTTAACGTTGTATAAGCATAAAAATAATATAAACATAATATACAACACGCTCTGTGACGTCACTTGACGCTGTACAGCTTAGACCCTTTTCACATGAGAATACGGTCGTCGTACGATCGCCGTGGTGGGTAGCGCCCATGTTCATGACGTGACGTTCGCCGTGTTTATAGGAGCTAAGCACGGTCGCCGTACGGTCGCTATGCCTTGTAATAGCTCGCATAGTTGTTCTTACATTACTCCTGTACACTGCATCATGCGGCGGCCGTATGCATGTGGAAAGGGGCTGATTGTGCTTGAGCGGTGTGGATTAGGGTGTCCTATCCATGTACGGAAATAATGTTTTTTCAGCTACAGTCACGCAAGGGGTGCCAAAATGTTACGACACATAGATTATGCTTAGTAAAAAATATAAAATATGTTTCATTTTGAGGTCTCTACTGGTCCTTGAAGTTTTTCAAATACATCTTTAAAAAAATACCTCTTTTGTTACATCGTTAATAATCGCTAAATTTAGGCAAAATTTAGCGATTATTAGCGATGGATTGATAAAAGAGGTCTTTTTTTGTCACAAAATGTACTAGAAAAACCTAACAGTGATAAAAACTCATTAAAAAAAAGACGAATTATCTCACCGTAGAAGTTGATAAAGTTTGGGCCAGTCAAAATTATATGAACCACGCGAGCAATTTCTAACAAATACAGAAAATTTGCCTTACATACATATTCCATACATACATACATACAAACTATTGAAAAACATAACCCTCCTTCTGGTGCAGTAAGATAAAAAACATTTTTCGGGACTCTAGTGTGGATTCTGTCAACACTGCGATTGAAATGTTTACTGTATACTGGTGTGTAACATACCATTGGATGTGACTAAAATATTGAAGCAGATGTTAAAAATAAGATGAAATGGAAATAAGCTTGGAAATCTTTCATGAAAGTGACTCAAAATTTTCTTGGAAACCACCGATCGAATGACTATCAAAGTATTGTTGAGGAACTTTGATCTACGTATAAGGCTTCTAACACTTCTTCTTCTTAAAATCTGGGTGCCGCTAGCGATGAACACGGTGAAAGATTCCACCAAGATGTTTCTACTATAGAAAAAAGATATCAAGGCAAGTGGAGTCCACGTATGCTGGCGGATTATTGTTGGAGCAAAATATAGTCCCTGAAGCAAAATATAGAAGAAAAGCTTAATGTTATCTCAATTTTATTAATGCAATATAGAGGAATAACTCTACTTGGTTAATAAATATTGAAATTTTCCAAAATATATAAAAATCGAATTACAAAAAAGTATTCGTATTTGCAACATTTTGATTTCATTTCTATTATCCTTATCCTTGTTCAAAACAACAACAACAGACAAGAGTTTTCATGTTACACACAAAAACTGTTTTTTTGTTGACCAGTGACATATATAGAATTACTTTATTGACCTTTAACACAAGAACAACCCATTGCTCGGTCCGCGTATATTTTAATGAATGGTTACCCGGTTTTGAAGAGATTATTCATGTGCCTCTCATTTTCAGTTCACCCGCTGGTCCAAGTGCCGAACCAGCTGGTGGGTGCGCCGACCGGCACGGACGTCACGCTGCAGTGTCACGTGGAGGCGTCGCCCAAAGCTATTAATTACTGGACGAGAGAGAACGGTGAGTGCTTAGGGTCAATTCACACCGGAAAAATGCTCGTCGAATCTCGATTCGACGATACGCGTAGATGGATTTCTAAACACTTTGGAGTTATTAAGGAAGATATATAAGTGAAAGAAGCGAATAACAAAACCTTTTACAACCTTCCAGTAAATATTAATTTTTTCCCCATACAATTTTCATGAATCTAGTAATTTAGCGATTTCATTATCTAGTCAGTGTAATTAGCTATACATTAAATGCACATTTTTTGAATTTCAAATGTCTTCCGGTCCACCCGCTACTTCTACTTATGCTTCGCCCTCATGGGATTCGTAAATTGGTGAAATTACGACTTTTTCAAAAGGTTATATTTTTTAAAACCAAAAGTGGCCAAGCCAAGTTCTTTAACTCTTGTTACACTCAATCCTTTTAATTAATTCTAAGCCAAAAATCAAGTCAAGGTTGCTTCATTAGAGCTTGCTGGAAGGTCAAACAAACAAAGAAATAAACAACCACACTCTCATTTATTTATTAGTAAGGAATAGTACCTCAGTAATTAAGTTTTAGGTCTCTGACTTAAGAAATGACGAACTTTCATAGAAGCTTTCAACCCCTTTTTTAACCCTTTTAACCTCTGGGGGTAAAATTTCAAAAAATTCTTAAGCAACTATTCTCGTGTCACAGTTTTCGTTGCTATACTCCTCCGAAACGGCTTGACCGATTTTGATGAAATTCTTTGTGCTTATCCGGTATTTATGAGAATCGGCCAACATCTATTTTTCATCCCCCTAAATGTTAGGGGTAGTACAACGCAATTTTTTTTCGGCAAAACAACATTTGCGGAGTCAGCTAGTTTATTTTAAATCTGCTGCTAAGAAATAAAATTTTAGGTC
The DNA here is from genome assembly GCA_026546445.1 of Cyclargus thomasi. NCBI lineage: Eukaryota > Metazoa > Arthropoda > Insecta > Lepidoptera > Lycaenidae > Cyclargus > Cyclargus thomasi. The sequence continues at coordinate 5,848 of JAOTAV010032900.1, forward strand.
TCCAACTTAAGAAATGACGAATAGAAAGAGTCATAGAAACTTATACCCCTTTTTATCCCCTTAGGGGAAGAATTTTAAAAAATACTCAAATATGTATCCATTTATTATGAATCGGAAGCTCAGAAATATGTGTATAATGTCTCCAACTAAAGAAATTATGAACTTTCATACCCACTTCCAACCCCTATTTTACCCCATTAGGGGTAGAATTTTCAAAATCCCTTTCTTAGTGGGTGTCTTTTCAATAAAAAAATCCTACTCACCAAATTTCATGGCTGTAGCTTTAATGGTTTTTGCTCAGCGATGATGAATCAGTCAGGACATGTTATTTTATGTATAACGAATAGAGAAGTAATGTGAGCCATCCGTGTCCGAAACTTATCAGTATTTTGGCACTGATGAATTAACCGCCAACCAACTAATGCTCTCACTAAAATAGTACGCACCAATAAGAGACCTGTACTCCGATACTTCCGACCAATCAGAGCGCAAAGGCTTGGGCAAATTTTTTTTCAAACAAAACTTATAACATTTCCGCTCTTTTGGTACTATGCTAGACATGGTGTAACAAAAGTATATCAACATGAAAGTAGGGATGTTGAATAGGAATATTTTTTGTGATATTTTATAAGGGGAAGGTGATGTCGCTGGCCCATTAAATTTTTTCGCTTTCAGCACCGCTAATTTACAGTAAACTACATGGGGCACATGCAAATCCATAACCCTGAATTAAACTCAAAGTTCTGACTGAATGACTGATGTTTGTGATCTTCGGATTGGACTGAAATTTGGCATGCAGACAGATGTTATGGCTTAAGGGATTTTTATAAATTATACCCGCAACTTACAAGGCAGTAAAATAAGGGATAAACATTTTTATGAAAATCCTTTTTTTAAGATATTTAGGGGGCAAGCGAGCAGACGGGTTACCATCAGGTAACCTGTCCGTCTTTCCACGGACACTCGTGACATCCGAAGAGTCGCAAATTCGTTGCCAACCTTTACGAGGGAATAGGGATAGGGGATTAGGGAACTTGGGCCACACACCGGTAAACTCACTCACTGAACGAAACATAGCACAACGCCATTTTACGCCAGTTTTCTGTAAGACCGTGGTATCACTTCGGTTGAGCCGGCCCATTAGTGCCGAGGCATGGCTCACCCACGGCAATGAGCATCCGTATTATGTACTTGAGATCGGAAAATGACTTATTAGTAGTTGGTACACGTCTCCATCCGGGTTTGAACCTGCACTCTCTCGAAGGCGAACCAAAGGTCTTAACCACTAGGCCACGGACGTTCTTAAGAAGAACCGCAAGAAAAAGTAACATTAAAATAAAAAGCATAATATCTATAAATTAAGAAAATAAAAATTCACTTAAACAATTTAAAGCCGTATAATAAATAAACATTAAGAGACAATTTCACTGTAGGAGTTGTGCATCTAATAAATGGTCCTCGAAAGTAGTCTTCTACGCCCAGGGAATTGGAATTTGCATCGTCAATCGTAACTCCAATAGACTAGAACGGATCGATATTTTGACAAGTATACGGTGTATAAATCTGTCGTATAATCTGGATTTGACAGATCCGGTGTACTACATTTCGATCTTGTTACTATGGTAATATGATTCAACAGATCCTAAGAACAGGGAAAGAAAATTATCTTATTCCATTTTGTGGTATCATCTTTTTATGGTTCCGTACCCAAAGGGTACAAAAGTTTCTTTATATATATTTCCTTCCTTCATAATAGATTGATAAAATAGACGGGCTTCTCGTTGGCAGCGTGGCTAAGCGGTAAAGATTCTGGTTTAAGGCACCGGTCTCCTAGGGGAGGAGGGTTCAAATCCTACCTAGACAAATTAATAAAATATATATTTTTGGCCCTATTTTTCTTATAAAAATGTAGAAATATTAAATTTTAGAAATACGTTTTTCCAAATTTTTGCTCTGCACTGGCACGGAACCCTTCGTACGTGAGTCCAATTCGCACTTGGACGGCTTTTTTTTAATTTTAAGCTGAAACTTACAAGTCTGTTATAAACCGCAGCCAATCAGCACTTTACCGCTAAAGGTATATATTAAAGTATAGTATTATTAAAGGTAAATATTTAAGGTAAGGCAGATTTTGAAAATGTATTGAAAGAGTGTACCTCAGTCATCAGTGTACACTTTTAACATCCTTCGTGAAACATATTTTTTGACAAAGCTACTCTTCCTTAGTTTTTATTATTTGTGGCTAAAGAATTTATATAATAATTGTAATTTTATAATGCTAAAAAAACTTGAAGTATAGAGGAAGAAACTAGAAACTTGTTCTTTGAGTAAAACCCATTGAATCACTTTTCACAAAACCGAATAAATATTGGCTACCACCATAGATTAATTAATTCCTCTATGGCTACAACCAAAGGAAAGAATACTCTGACTATACACATTACGTATAAAGTATATATTTTATAATATAATAGCAAGAACAAAGCCCTGAAACAATAAGTCTTGCATTCGTAACACGGAATATAATAATAGATTAAGTTAAACTTAAAGAGCAGACAGACATTTATGAGCCAGCTGTAACTCACAGAGCCTATTAGGTCGACGGAACTCAAGAACGGAATAAGCAGCTAATTTCGTTATTCATAAAGCACATTCAAAGCGTAAAAGTAGTCATTAAACTGGTCATCATTCATTTTTCTACATCCCCCGTCAGGCTACAGGGGTAGTGGCAAGTTATGGCGTTTTTATCGTAGTATTTAAAGAATAAAATATGCCTTATTGCCATGGTGGATTTTCATTACGAATATTACTCAGATTTAATAGGCGCTAAGGTATAAATTATAGGGTACGATATAATAAAACTAGACTGTTATTTCCGGCCATCAAACATAATTATGCAGCAGAATCTGAAGTAATTAAATTTTTATGTTGAGAAAGCGCTTACAGTTAATGAATCTACCTGAATCCAATTTGGATAGAAATTAAGGTATTATGTTTCATTATCTCGATATAGATGAAGTACAGAAATAAAAAAATGGCTTTACATACGTTTTTCAAGTGTATTCTTTGTCCTTCGACGGAGTAGTAGATCCACTTTATCAATTTAACCAAATTTCGTAAAAAGCTTATTCGGTGTAATAAACATTTCAGACTATTACTTTCTTGCAGCTTGCTGATTTATATAATTAAAAAAGAAATCTTCAGTAAGATAAAACGAAACGTAACATTACTTTTCATTACACGGTCACCCTCAGATGGTCCTTTATTTATTTAGTGGCCAGGTGACTGATGGAAATAACACTTGTCTCTGGAAAACGAAATTAGCTTCGGGTCTTGTTTATTCTGTACGTCCTCATCTCGTCCTGTAAGAGGATTGACTGATATTATGTTTAAGACCACTGAGTTCGTGTTCCAGGAAGTTATGTTGTTACTAGGTTACTAGAGCATAATGGTTAGTAGAGTAGGAAATTAGATAAATTATTTACTGTAAAAAGTTTTAAAGTGAATTTTGTTTTGGCGAATAAAAGAAGTTTGTGGCAAGTTTTCAGCTTGCCTCATATAACTACACAAAAATTGTTACTAGCTCTTGTTCCATAAAACCTCACATTATCTGTCGGCTAGGGCCTGGGCTTGACACAACGCAGCTAAAACCGTAGGTAGTTGATATATGGCAGACTATATGCCTATGAATCAACTTCTCTAAAAAGGTTTTTTTTCTAAGGTTACAAAATTTTCAGTACTAAGGAGGTTCTGTCACCGCTTACTGATAAAGTTTCTGTAAGTCAACATCTGTCAAATAAAGCTGTGGATAGACTACCAGCGGTAAGCGGCCCTAAGGTAAGAAGTCTGTCTGTTAAGTCATTATCGATCGACCACGTTAATAGCCAAATATAGAAAAGGTTCATAAAATTAAACTTTTTACGTTAGATACATATAAAATTTAGTTCTTAGGCTCACTATATACCTAAGCCACCGATGACGCTGACATTTGCCGGCAACATTAGACGCATGTGTCATCGATACGCAGGTGCGTGTCGTTGACATTTTGTCGGCGGCTTAAATGTGTAGAACGTTTCATTCTTCATTTCATGACAATAACAAGTGCAAAATTTCAGGTTACAAAATAAAATCAAAATAAATCCGAGTTATACATAGCGATACACTTATAATAATAGTAAATAAGTTTAACAAGTATTGTCCCCCAATTACCATATTATCGTCGGACATAATTACTGCCTACTGATTGCCCACTATTTCGGGTATCGATGTCCGTAAAATTGATCGGCCTATATTATATTACAAGCTCACTGTGGTTATTGTAGTCGTGATGGTATAATATTGTTGCTTATTAATTTATTGTCTTATTTAATAGATGTTATTCACGCTTTCAGTGTTATTCTATTCGCTGGGTGCGAGTCAAAACGCGGCGAACAAAGTGTAGTGATCTGAGATGTCGCCGGCCGCCGATTCCTCTATTTTTAGGGTTTTGTACCCAAGCGATAAAAACGGGACCCTATTGATGACTGTCTGTCTCCAGGCTGTATTTCAAGAATCTATTGCCGTAATAACAACAAATATTAAAAACAAAATAAGTTAAATACTACTCATATAACAATTACGTGTTTTTTATTAAGTTTTTTCTTCTTAGTACTAGGTGGCTAGTACCTCTACATCGCGCTATCGCTTGTTAGAAAGTATAAAGCTAAAGATGTTCGGCTTTCAGAACTTTGTTTTCTCAATTTTTTGCTCTTTACTGGTACGGAATCCTTCATTCGCGAGCCGAACTTGAACTTTGCCGATCTTTCATACTATTTGATACTTTGCTGTAAATTGTAGGTATATTTCACCCAGCAAATAACTTTTTACTCCAAAAGTTTTCTATCATTTATACAAACCTATAGGTACGTTTACAGAAATAAAACCTCTTATTTCTTCAACTGTCCTGTGTACTTAGGATGAAAAGATAACAGACACACTTACGCATTTACTTTACGATTCGCTGAAAGCGATACAATAGAAAAAAAGGCACCTTTTTTCCCCTAACTTTTAGTTTTCCTTGACGTTACAAAAATCTTAGGGTCAGGAATATTTATATCCTAATCTAACAACTTAAAATTGATGTCGTTTGTTTTAAAAACACTATAAAATAACATCATTCGAAGAGTATGTCGTTCTAAAACAAAGTGAAAAATCAGCGCGGGTACGGCCTTGACAACTCTAAGCATACAGCAAGGTACTACGTCGAGCCTATCAATTTCGGAAACTATTCACAGGTCACAATCTGTCCATTGTGGCTTAAAAGTTTCACAACGTTCCGCAAGACGTGATTTGCATATCGAACAAAAGAACAAACAGATTTCCGTAGCGGATTCGCGAACAGTTTTCCACAGTAGAACATTCCAGAGGCGGCAATATCGCCGGTCGGCGTTTAACACGCGCCCGACACCGCCCGCCCACTAAAGTCGAGTTAGGAATGGATTTACGAAGCCCGCGACATGTGCAGCTGCTTGCCCAAACCGACAAAACGTATAAAAGTTTTTCGTAGTGCGCCTTAAATGTGTTTTTAAGAGTTTCGTGTATGTTCTTCACTACTGCATAATTACCCCCTTACTCATAAAAATATTTAAGCAATGTTTAACTAATCAAAGTTCGCTGTCCCTTTCTGTCGTGTGACGTTTTCAATATTCTAGAAAGGGACAGCGAAGCTTAATTAGTTAAACACTATTTAAATATTTTTATGAATAAGTACCTTAGTGTTATAAAATTACCTACTAATAAAATCTTTTTGGAACAGTTTCTTTATTTTCTTTAGATTGAAGATACATAATATATAAAAAGGCAAAAAGGGATACAACTTAGTAATATCGTATTAGTGATCCTTCTAAAATATTAAAAATGAGTGTTTAGGCTACTAAGTGGAAACTTGATTTTAAAAACGTGGTTACCCGCGACTACGTCCGCGTGAATCTTTATAAATGGCCTATAGCCTTTCTCGATAAATGGACTAACCAACACAAAAAAAATTTTTCAATTTCTGCCAGTACTTCCAGATATTAGCGCGTTCAAACAAATAAACTTTTCAGATTTATATCATTCGTATAGATAGAAACAAAAAATCAAAACTGAACCGAATTCAAACACGTTCTCTCAATGCTACATTCTCACTAAAATCCGATTTTTTGTCAACCAATATAGCATCAGTAAAACACGACTGTTACGCAAAAACCGCCGAGCAATAATATAACATAACTAGGCAGATACGCGGGGGCAGATTTAGATGCAGTTACAAAGGCAACCGAGCCATTACGCGGGCCGGCCGACCGCGCAAAAAGCGGCCAAATTCTATTACCGACCGATATTCAACAAAGACCGCCAGTCTGCCCGCTTCAAATTGCTTTAGGCTATTCGCGATATTTACTCTTACATATCACAATATTCGCGTAAACAAAATTCAATTTTATACTCTCTTTCAATATACAAAACTGCGTGTTTACGTTGAAATTGATTGGATGCATGATACAATAGATACTTTACATTATTCTGCGTTTGCCATTGTTCTATGTCGTTGTACAGCATGTTCCGAGGTTTTATCCGGGTGATTGTGAGTATTATCATGTTACGTTTTGTTTCTAAAAAAAAGTATATAGAGTGACAGGTTCAGATTGTTAGGGATTAAATGTCTGTAACGATGTATGTACACAGAGCGTAGAATTTATTTAAATGTAAGTAAATTTATATTTATGATTATGAATGCTGTACTACAAAACTAAGATATATAATCTCATAAAGATGTAGATTCTAAATATACGCTTCCTAAGAAAAGTCAATTCTAGATAATAGTGCAGCAATGTTTGAAATGATCACGAGCAAAAACCGCTTCATTCTTCTCGTAGCCGTTCAGGGATCGTAAACATTTTCAATTCAACATAGACAATATAGGTGAATGCGGATGGCTCTTATGCAGGCCATAAATTGTGGGGAGTACAAATTAAATTAGGTAATACTGAGCTGTGACGAGCAGGACGAGCGACAGGACACGGAATGGGTGTGACGGACGTCGTTCAATTTTATTATACTTTACACTGTTTCGATGCAAATTGAATGTTTTATGACACCTTATTTCGATTACTTGTATGACAAAGATAATATAGAGGGCAAGCTTTTGGATAGTTTATGGCATATTATATTGTTTGCAGTCGATTTATGATTGGCATTATGAATAAAAACTATTAAATTCTTAAATTATTATAACTAAGTTATCGCCAACAGTTTGTTGGCGATAATTTAGTTATGTATATGCTGAACTTAGTTATATAAACAACATTTTTAATTTCTTAAGAACCTCTCAATACAAATGCAACCTCTTATAAAATAATAGAACCTCTAAAGCATAATTTATAAATATAGTATACATAAAACGAAAGTAAATACTGTAACATACGAATGTAACATTCATAACTATGATATTTTTTATATATAAGTAATATTTCTTACTGACTTCTATAATATTTTATATTATAAAATGCGTTTTATGTTGAGATTCTTAACAGTTTAAAAAAATATATTGTTTAACTTCTTATTTTAAAGTGATACGTGTTTTTTCATTATTATCTCTAAGAAAACTAATTTTGTAAAACAAAGCAGGTATCTGGTATTTTCTGGTCCTTTTTCCATAATAGTTTTTGACAGATTTGCTACATTTCTAGTTTGATATGTATGGTGGTCTATTTTTTTTATTATAAGTATTTAAATTGTACTGTTCCATGTAAGTAATCCACTTTTGTATTTACTGGTAGTATTTCAGAGATATTAAACCAATGACTATAATTTTCTTTACATTTAGCTTTTTCTTTTTCTTATCTATCTAATCCAATATTAAGAAATTCTACCAACCCCTATTTATTTGGTACATTCATGCACCAATTATTATGGTATATTCTAGAATACGTAATTATATGCTTACGTGTTCTAGAATATACCATAACAATTGGTAAATCACCACATTGACATATTTATCAAGTTGATACGATTAATTAGGCGGTCAATAAACAAAAGGAGGGCGTTGCGGCCGTACAAGATGTCAGTTGCAAGCGCGCCGCAGATTTGCGGTCACTCCAAAGGCCCGACACGATTACATTAAGACGCTTAATGCGTAATTGGCTAAGAAAATTCATGGCATATACAGAAAAAAGGTTGAGGAGAAGAGTATTTGGTGAACTTTTTGTTTTTAAATTTAATACTTAAATATAAAATTGTTTTTAAATTTAATACTTAAAAAAAATGCTGAATACCGACAATTTAATCACCAATTACTTGTTTCGTTAAATGATTAAATATATTTTGGTAAATAAAATGCAATACCAGAAAATCTATCCACGTATTCCGTACCGAAATACAATTTAAATATTTATAATAGCTTTTATGTGCACATAAGGAAAGTTATGAAATTTCTCGTATAGCATGTGAGTGAAAACAAGGAAAAAATTCCAATTAAATATCTCCGACAAAATAAACCACGACCGCTCTGGATGAAATAAAAAAGTTGCCGCAAACATAAACGAGACAAGAATGCAAGCGATTTTTAATGTAGAGCCAGTTGGAATACTGCGTGTTTCGTACTGTGGCCGTTTGGTTAGAAAACTGTGCAAAAAGAT
>JAOTAV010032911.1:0-19645 GCA_026546445.1 Cyclargus thomasi
GACCTTTGGAAGGCATGCGTGGGGCCGAAGCCAACACGCAGAGGCCCCGTTACACATCTTTGATCTAAATGTAATGTAAATTTAAATCTTTCGTTTAAATCTTTCAAATTCTCCTTAACGGGTAAGCGACGTTAGGATCGTTGTTATTAATTAATAATACTTCATTACATGTCTTAAATATTAAAATTTACAATTTATTTAATTCCTTGTCATTAATATACTCATTTATGGAATAATAATATTTTTATACTCGATACCGACTACGTAAATTATACATAGATACTATTACTTCAATGTTATGGTAGTGAGATGACTCAGAAAATAAAGTAAAACTTATCAGTTATCACGCTCTACAACTGACTACTCATGATAGAGCTTTCTCCACATTTCTCTAAAAACCTCTTATTAAGTATTATTTTGCTTTGTTACCTTACCTTTGCCTGAGTTCTTGGTATTTTTCTATATTATTTTATTAGATATATATCTAAATAAACGTTTTCTTAAACAGGGGCGCACCAACCCATCGCCGCCGCATTATGGGCCGATCGGTGCCCATGGAGAAATTCGTCGAACGTCGCTGCAACAACTGGCGCCAGAAGGGCTACCTCGTCCTCCCGGCCATTGAGATGGCCTGCCTCTGGAACCTATTCCCAGCTCTCGCCAAAGATGCGCACTACGCTGATGTTATGCTGCGTGTAAGTAATAATAATTTAATTAAAATAAAAATTACATACTGGCGCCATGTTTACTGAAGTTCAATTAAGCGCCATCTATTTGAGATCAGTGTAAACTGATATGAAATTTACCGTGGTGATAGTTACTTAAGCCATACGTAGCGTCATCTATGTTGCGTGCTTAAAAACAACCTATCAGATTTCACATTTCCCCAATAGATGGCAGTAAAACCTGTTAAAAATTAGAACCTGTTTAATTATTACTCAATAGATGGCGCTAAGCATATATTCTGATCATCCAATCAACATTTCTTAATATATTAGAACTTTAGATTTACAAAAAGTGTGCGATTTTAAATTTATTTTCATCTTCAATGTTATATACAAAGCGGAGTACTATCATTTCCACATCTTTTTCAGAAAATCGAGCGCGAGTATGACAAAATCGAGGCCGCTGAGGGCCCTCACTACATCCCCGGGCCGGGCCGTCACAACTACGACGTGGAAGACAAGGCCCTGATTAGCTACCTACGCGGCTCCCTGCTGTCCGCTATGAAGCTGCCCCGCCTCGCGCTGAGGTTTCTGGACAATGTTATTGAGTGAGTTTACTATTCTAAGTTCTAGACCAGAGTGCCGAGTGCGAGTTTTTCGTTTCACATCCGATTTTATAAGGGATTTGTACAGCGCCATCTAGCGATGTGGAAATCCCATCTCCAGGCTGTATTTTGAAGAAGGATATTATCTAGAGAGTTGAAATTTTGACAATATGTATTTCTGTTAAAAACAAAATAATTTCAATATTTAAGGAGGGTTCTCGATCAACAAACGGATTTTTTTTTTGCTATTTTCTTTCCTTTGATAACAAAAGTCTCTGCTGAAATAATGGATTTAGACAGCTACATCGCGCTATTGCTTACATGACGTGGTCTGTTATAGCTGTTTAACTTTCGGAAACACGTTTTACTAATTTCCAGTTCTGTTACAGAACCCTTCGTGTGCGATTCCAACTCGCACTTGGCCATCTTATTATGACGCCGCATTCAGTTATAAACAAAATAAGCCTAAGCAACAAAATCAAAGCTTAACATCTTATTTTTCAGCCTGAAGGATAAAATTAAGGACAACAAATACGTGGTGCCATTCGCCGTGGTAGAGGCGGCCACTTGCTACTTCGATATGGGAGAATTCGGCCTCGCTATACACCTGCTAAACGAGGCCAGGTAAGTTAAAACACGATGTAACTCAATAAACGCTAGATATACTAATAATAACTCTTAGGGCCTGTTTCACCGCTTACCGTTAAAGTTTCTGTTACTAGTAACTTTTTTCCGTCAAATAAAGTTGTATCTGTGAAATAAATAAGCTATCTGTAAGCGGTAATACAGGCCCTTAATGTCATCCACGGCCTTTCATTTATCTCGTTTTATGATGTTACCAGTGTTTAACCAAGATCAAGTATTTTGATTTTTACTAAATATCAAGAACAAAACAAAGAAAATATTATTTAAAACGGGGTTAACTTTTGCTCGTACGAAATTTAACGATGTTTCAGAGTAAATATGACTAATTTTAAATTCTATCACATTTTCAGGCGAAAATACTCCGGTTTCGTGCTGGATTCCCGACTACATTTCAGGATTCATGGCAAACTGAATACCATCAAAGCGTACCAAGAGTCGCTGAAATCAGGGACAAAACCAGGTAACTCGAGATACCTCGTACAAATGAGGTATGCGTTTTGGAATGGGGCTAGAGTTACATTCGTGTAAACGAAGGTAAAATACCCTGAAGAACGTGTATTAACAGCTTTGTTCGGTATTTTTGTTTGCAAAATGTTTGTATTATCGTCGTCCTATTAATCTATTAATTGTTTTTTTTTCTCATTTAAATCTTTTTAAAGTTTTGTCGATTGTAAAAGAAGATGGTCATATGACCTAAATAAGTATCTTAATTTTTTTTAATGTATGTTACACACTACTTACATATTTGTGGGCTTGTGTTTTCAAGCAAAACTACTATGCTTCGTGCTGCAGCATGCTTGATCAATTACTACTACTAGACGACTAAGTTAAACAATAAATTTAATCTTTCATGCCACAATATTCTTGTTACTCTTAATTGAGGCTATTTAATAACTTTTTTCATACGATTATTGCATACGCAATATCCAAATAATGGCGAAAAGTAACATTTTGAAATTTTAACACTTTGTCAAGCAACTGGAAAGCAGCTTATAAGAAAACTAATGTTTTGCTACGTTTTTGTTTCAGAAACAGCAGTGGAAGCCGTCGAAATTCCAGCTGAAATTAAAAATAAGTCTAAGGCACACAAAGTGCTCGGCATACAGACAAGCGTCTAAACTCTAAATATTTATGAACGTTTAATACATTTGACTATCTACATGTCATTTAATGTTTGGTATACATGTTCATGTACAATTTAATTTTTTTGCTTGCCAGAAGATCTCAAGTTTCTGTTAGATTTATCTAACAGCTTGAAGAGAGATATTTATAACTAAACCATAAATGTGAGGAGTTTTAAAATATTATTAGTATACTATTTGCATGTTATTTAGAAGATGTATTGCAACGATTTTGAAATCACTACTTCTTTATATCTATGTTGTGACATTATGGAGACGTTTCTTAACGTTTTTTGAGTGTAATGTATGAACTACGGAAGTAATAAAAATTTCAATGAATACTATGCGCAATTAATTTATTACTGTATTTAAAATATTATCATTTTAGCTATTATCTACTTCACAAAAACATAAAGGTTTGTTTAAATTCTTGTTGGGTCTTATATATTGTTAGTTAATCTACATATACATTTATAGTGAGACAGTAAAAATCCAAAAACTAATTTTTGTCTGTCTGTTCGATCCATCAACAATAAAACTTAAAAAATATTTTCAACAAAAACCATAAAAGAAAGAGGGCTTAATCCCTCTTTTTTTAAATTTATTAAGGAACTATTTTCGCATATACTTGTTAAAACTTTGTGTTAAATGTTTTTTTTGTACAACTTATATAGTTTATTTTTGATACGTTAAGATTTTTTATGCTAAAAATGTGGTATTGAATGAATAAACTGTGACGATGATTGTGATAATAGTGTGAGTAAGATACGTGTTTTATAAAAAAAAATGTATTTTTGTAAACACTTCATTCGTTAGTGTCTGTGTACCCGATACCGCCTATATTCAAATTAGGTTCTATACAAAAAATACAAAGTTTGGAAGTACATTTTTTATTTATTAAAACATGATGTCTTAATGTGGTTATAATCGTATTGAGATTACATATTAATATTCTATAGTATATATATCCTTATTGTTATTTAATTAAATGTCTTATCCTGGTGGATGCACTGCAGGTCACACAGGCATAGTTTGATATCTAATAAATGTAACTACTTAATCTTGATGGATATTATCAATGTTTCAAATATATTAAGGTTACCATAATTTATAGATTATAAGGATGCTTCAAGACATAATATTTTGATGTTGCTTATAAATCAAAGAAATAAATATATACTTAGTTATGTTATTGTTGCTGACGAGGAAAAATATATTCTATTGAGTATTCTTATATAACATTATATAGGAGTGGTTATTATTCTTATATTTTAGTTAGGTCTACATACATAGGACGACGTTAAAATTAATCCTGGATAAAATCGTAACATTACCTGTTATTCTAAAACAAACATCGCCATATTTAAACCGGCGTTAACTTTAACCGAATTCTGTGGAAGTGGGCTTTTATATTTTTTCTCAATTATATTACTATGACCGCCTCATTTGTTTAATAATGTCATTAATTGTTATGGAATTCTATCGGTATATGTTATTGTATTTGTATTTAACTAAGTTATTTAAAATTACGTATTACGAATTAAGTTTAACGAAAGTATGCGGGGTCGTAATTGAAAGTAATCCATAATTATTGTAAACTAGAAAGTAAGTTTTGATGACGTCATTAAATGTTTATTAAATATAATGTTTTTCCTTGATACCCGTACATTAACCCGGGCCTGTTGAAACCAGGACCCGTACTCCGGAACCGTAACTTTCAAACGAACGAATCGGAGCGTTGCGTTATAACCATAGAGGAATTTTAACAAAACCTACTTACTCTTATGTCTGGTTTACACTTATTGGGTATATAACAAAAGTTAACTAAATTTTAACTTAATTTTAAGTGACTTAATTTGTCACTTTCTACAAAATTTTGTGTTTACAAGTTAATAACTTATGGTTAAGTTAAAATTTAAATAACTATTTATCAACTAAATACGTGTCAAAACAGACATTAGGTGAAATGGTTTTGATAGAATAGAACGGTAACATTCGGTCGAGTTGAAAGATTTGAATAATTGAACACCACACGGGAAAAACAATGTCGAAAAAGTACAACTGGAGAACAACAGCTTTATATAGTTTAAAAGTCTATATATAGCAAAAGACAAACTTTTGACTGCGAAGAATTCACCCAATTCTGATTTTTATAATAGAATGATACACTAAAAAGCTAACAGATGGCATTAAAAAGTCACTTTCACGAGAAAAGTGACATTTTTTGTTATTCCCGTGTGGTCTTCAATTGAGTGGAAAAAGTGTAAAAGTAGTAGTAGTAGAGCTCGAGAAACTCCGAAAATACGGACAGGTCCGTTGCGCAGACATATTAAGATTTTAAGGCATATAATGTGCCAGATATTCGTATAGATTAGATTAGATTTATTTGCAAAATCCAAGTAAGTATACGATACAGACTTAGTGCCTTGAACAGGCGTTTGCTTAAAAATCTTATTGATAATTGATGTACCAATATTAATTATCAATTGAAGGGAATGCTATACCTAAACAATACTAGCGAACCTCACGGAAGTTGTCCTGCCGGTCTCGTGAACCAGTCTCAAATAACCTTAAAACACAAATAAAATTTTTTATCAAATTCCGTCCAGTTGTTTGGGAGAAGTTCCGTGACAAACACACAGATACAGAGTGCAGTGTGCGAGTTTTTTTTTGACATTCGATCGTGAACACGTTTCGCGTTTACATAGGATTTTATATGGGATTCGTACAGCGCCACCTAGCGATGCTCACAGTCACATCGACAAACCACATATAAAAATCCTAGTAAACGCGAAACGCGTTCACTGACGAATGTCAAAAAAAACTCGCACTCGGCACTCAGAATGTAACAAAACTATAATAGATGATAATACTTGGGGTCTGCCGTCTGTATAATTATTTGTACTGAGTGCACTGTAAAAGTCACAACGCTAAACAAGTAACTTTTTTATTTTTGCATAGACAGATTACCAAAAAAATGTAAAAAAATGTTAGGGCACAAGCGTAATATTTTTTTTTTACTTTTTTTAACAAGCATAGTAACCATTGCTGTGCCTTCACTACAAACATTTCTACTCTTACGTTCCGTTACGCTAGCGAGGGCAAGGGCTCGCTACATTGTCTTCTACCCCTAGAATCTAACATTAACTGTAGGGTTTGTACACAAAAGCTGCTTTAAATATAAACCCAACTTTTCCTCATCACGTTGTATACTTGTCTTGTTTTAGTTTTATAATCATAGATGTCGCTGTGTCCTATAAATGCACAAAAAATATTTCTGGAAAAATAAATGGAATAGGTTACCGCTTAGAATCATTGCTATATATTTGTTGTATTATATAGCATATAATAGAATTTACCCGCGGCCTTGCCCACGTAAAAAATATTTTTCATGAATCATTCAATAAGCATTAAGGTATCAAAATTAATATGAAAGTATTCTTTGTTAGTTGGTGACCGTAACTTCGTTGCGCAAAAATTTGTATATCACGTGGGAACCGTACATTTCCCGGGTTAAAAAGTATCCTTTATGTCGCCCAGAAAGTATCATTTATGTCGACAGCTATTATACAAAAAAGATTTATTCAAATCCGTATAGTAGTTCCGGAGATTAGCTAGTACAAACAGATAAACAGACAACCGTTTTTTCGGAGAATCTGTCGAAAAGTTGTAGATATTCTAACAGAAACAAGCCCTAAGTGAAGTAACAATTTTTAAAAGCAAGCAATTTTTTAATGAAGATTTATGAATTCGATTTATAAGTTATGATGCCAGCTTTCTTTACATATTATGTATAACCTTACATCAAAGCTTCGACGGGGCAGTACGGTTTTTTACGTTTAAGCATGTTTTAGTGATGTCTATTAATCCCGGCTCCGTGAATTTGCGAAAGAAGTAATTATGGAAAAGCCGAATACCTGATATCAAATAAAAAGTTTGCGATATTCACGTAAAGGGGCCATCCATAAAGTACGACGTCACACGTAAAGGGGACGAGGGATCTTTAGTTTTTTGACATCACATTACTTTTATAAATTTAATGTTAAAATTTGAAATATTGGGGTGGTTACAATTTTTTAGATGTAAAATTGCAAATTTGTGACATCGCAATAGGCAGAGATGAGTCTCAGAAATGTAACAACCTGTGACAAGGGGGGAGGGGTCTAAAAATCGTGAAATTTATGTGACGTACTTTATGAATGGACCCAAAATGTTCCATGTCTAATTTGCTGTTTTTCAATGCTCTGAACCCGAACTCGGTATAGAATTAAAATCGGCTCGTGCCGAATATTGATTCGGAGCAGTGGTAACTAAAGTTACTTTTTATATTTAGAATTCATCGCGCCTGCTGGTAATAATATATAAAAATAAATAAAATTATTAATAAAGTAGATAGATTGAAAAAATATTCATTTGTACAAAACTATAATGCTACTTGACCTATTACCAAAAGAAACTATTATTTCAATATTTTATAACAAAATAACCCATAAAAATGTTGTTTGATTATTTCGCCTGCCAAATGCCTCTAAAATTACGATGAGTTTACGATCCACCATAGTGTGACGTCACACTAGGAGTATTTGGCACTCTTTATCCAAAAATGTATCCCAACTTGCAATCTACGTGAGATAGGAGTCGGAATTTACAATAAAAAAACCAAAAACTATTATTAAATGAATTTTAAAACTTAATATTTTAAATAACAGTTTTGTTTAAGTGAAAAACGAAGTCTAAAGTGTCATACAACAATGAAATTAACTGAAAAATATCTATATTTTAGCTCATTTCCTGCTAATTTATTGATTAATTAAATTTTTTTATGTTTTAATTCAAATTCAAATTCAAAATTTTTAATATTTTTTAAACAAAAAGACATTAAACTACTACTAACATGACTTCACATTCTAATCGGAAGAACCTTAAAAACGTTTTCGTCAGTACATTTAAAATCATATTTTCAATTCGACTTTATTTATCGATCATAAGCTTTTATTTTATGATTAGGTTGAAACACGATTCCGTAAGCCGAATTTTACTATAAACATGCGTTTATCGAAATTTCATATGAGACAAGTAGCCTATTGTACAAATTGTCGTTTGGTAGAAGTCCGGTCTTCTAGGTTTGTCCTGTGTTTGACAGATCCAGGCGTCCCTTTGTAAAAGTAGACCGCAGTACGTTTTAGTAAAATGTCTCACATACCCCAGAAACCCAATGTGCTTCATCTCCGATACGACATGGCAATGCATTTTTCATATTGTTGTATGACATTATTGACAACTTAAATTTCACTTGTATTTATTTGCAATCGGTCCATGGAAGTGAGGAAATGTCATGTCTGGCAGAGTTGGAGCCGTACTAATTGCGGTTCTTGGTGTAGCTAGTCGCAACTTAGTTAATTATTAGTTTATTATAATTAACTAGTTAATGCCCGCAACTTTGTTGGGCGAAAACTTGTATGTCACGGGAAACGTACATTTTCCCGGGATAAAAGGTATCGTATGTGTTGCCTAGACTAAATAGCTATTAAATAAAAAAGATTTATTAGAATCTGTTCAGTAGTTACGGAGATTAACGCGTACAAACAGACAAACAGGTAACTTTTTTGTCGATTTGTGTTCTATTACTGTTCCTTAGCACCTTTTTCCTTTTTTGTTCCTTATATATATATGAAGGTCCGACTTAATAGAACGCTACGAGATATACGAGTATACGAGATAATATGATTATGTTGTATATCGGCTTCATGTTAATTTGATTTCTTAAAACTTTAGGAGCTCCTGATCTTGTCTAGTTATTTATACCGCTACATAGACATGAGTTTCAAAATTGAGAATTTATCAACGCTATCTAGCATATTGTGTCGGCATAGAATCTGACTGTGGATACATCAAAGTATCTTATTGCCGTCACTAAAAAATGAATTATTGACTGGCCTAAAACATCACATGAAACCTCTTTAGTGCTTTTTTTAAGAAAATGTTCATGGCCCTCTAGAATCTATTTTCAAATTTTAATCACCTGTCAATTCCTGACATTCAAGTGAAAATAGTCGATCACGGATCCTAGAGTCAACGTAATTCCGAATAAAATACAAATAACAAATTTCAGCCCCCCCATCAAAAACTGTTTACAATATGAGTGACCAACTAAAAATTGTGTCGGCCATGAACAAGCTTTATATTGGAAACCTTCCGATAGAAGCCGATGAAGCAGCCGTGAGGCAGTTATTCGCTGAACATAACTTGACGGTAGCTGATATTTCTGTCAAGCGTGGTGGCTACGCTTTTGTCGACTTCCCGGATCAATCTTCTGCCGACCGTGCTATTGACAAACTTCATGGTAAAATAATTATTTAAATGTTTGTACCGAAAAGCGTAGTTAGTAGTAGTAGATAAATACGTAGTTTTTTCTGTCTCTACATTTTCAACTCCACCGGCCTACTTAGTCATAGTCATCTAAGGACAACGAGCAAATTCCTCAACACTTATGCAAATCGTGCATTAATAACCCACAAGTTCAATTATTGTTTTGCATTATTGCAATTATAATTATTTATGCTTCTATAATATTTTCAATGCAGTCACAACTGCAGTTTCGATAAAGATAATCCTGAGAAAGCTTTGTCCACTTAAGTTTCCTTGTTGCACATAGTTGCGCGCAGATGGCGTTGCATGCTATGAAATATGAAACTGGAATCAAAATGCGATAACCCATTTACAGTTTCGCCAGCTTGCTAGCACGAGTCCGGCGATTTGAAATTCTATGATAATAATGTAATGTAACGGGAGTATCTTTAGAATTTTAGATGCTCGAAGGTATCAAGAGGAGAATCCATTCTTGTTTCCAATTCATATGTCTATAACCTATATAGCGACTTTCTATAGGTATCCTATGTTGGTACGATTTCGAAACGTTTAACATATTAATCGGTTTTGATTGGCTTAAGTCGCAACAACCAAAGCAAATTAAAGAAACAGTCATGTTAAACCCTGAATAAATAATTAGGATATTTTTTAGATACCTTACTTGCAAGTTGCAATATGGGCTGTATGCTTTTAAAAACACCTTTAGTTGATTTAAATAATTTCTATAACAATATGCACAACATTATGATTTTTCTATACAATTTAATTTTCAAATAATAAAAAATATATAATAAAAAACTTATTTTTACTCAGTACCACCAATAACGTCAAACGAGTTACAAGTTGAGGCGCAAGATTTATAGAATGTCTAACAGTAACAGTGTAACATAATAATATATATAATATATTATAGTAACAGTGTTTTAACACTGTGCAATAGTTTCGCTGATAGACGCCAGTTGATACCACAGTTTATATTACAATATTAGTTTGCTCAGTTCTCTCTTAGTCCGCCTTATCTTATCATACTTTTTTATTTCCCATGGAAAACCAATACATGCATAGGTTGTGACTTGTCAATTGTCCGGTATTTAGCGTACAGTCCGGTATTTACGAGGATTTTCCAGTAGACAATATAAAATACAGAACAGAACAGTGTTCGGTGTTTTTAGGAAAGTCGGCAAGCACAAGCTAGCCGGTTGGCATAACAATATGATAAACCTCAAACGCAAAAGTAACATGCCGCGCCCCTCGTTCTGTAATGGCGGCTGTAAACTCTCGCCGAGAGCTTTCGGGCGATAGTCTTGTGTCGAGACTTTTGCCAGGTTGACAGACGAGACGATGCGAGTACACCCTATTTATACTCTCGCACTCGGGCGGTCTCGCTGTGTTTCAGCGAGAATGTACAGCGGCCATAAAGTAGTTTTACGTTGATTTGACGTCGAATATTAGAAAATAAAAATGTCTATAACAAAAGATTTTATCGGTTACTTCTACAGTTAGTTATATAGTATACCAATGTAAATTGATCTGAACACTTGAATAAAAATTGCCATATTTGTTTAACCATTACGTAACCGTATCCTTCAGTTATCGTGTTCATCTTTCACCACATAGAGAATCACGGGTCGACCAGCAAAATGTAACATAATATTTAAATTTTAAAGACTCTATTTTAGTCAGATCAAAAAAGTAAAATATAAAACACATGTTCGTGAGCCACATTTTGAATTGTGATTATAATTATTCATATACCTTATTTTTATGATATATTTAATAATTGTAGTAACCATGTTACCCCCAAACAAAGTAGAATTGACTTGACAGTGGACACAGTTGGCATTGTTTTTCTATTTTTATTATTTTCTGGGTATTAATACTAAGACTTATGATTTACTAATTCTACTGTAATTGAATTAATTAGTCTGATAGATTTAATTTTTTTTGTTATATATGTAATGCAATGTTGCTATTGACAAACTAACAAACTTCACACGCTCTCTTAGGCAGAATGGATCCACTCATTTTATTGTAACACCTTTTTGTACAATATTTCATGCAATAAATATTATTATTATTATTATTTAAGATCTCTAAAATCAACAAAGTCATTTTTCTGCACACTTAATAATATTATTTTTGTTGCTTGAAGGTTACTCGTATTGTGGCTTGCCTCTGGTGGTGGAACCTTCCGTGGCGAATAAGAAGACGTAAGTTAACTTATCATTGTTTCCCTGGTGTTGATGGTTATTAGACCAGCAAAACACGCAAATTTGTCTTCTGTAATATATATTCAACTAGGTACGCTACTCAGGAATATTATTATGTTGACTCTACTACTAAAGCCATTTTTATTCAGTTGTAAAAGTAAAATATGCTATCAGTTTATGTGTTACATATTTTATTTTAGATTGTTCAGGATACCAGATATCTTGTTTAACCGACATTTCTAAAAGTCGGAGATTATAAAACCTATGTAGGGGTTTCCGTAACTAGGGTTACCATATCTCAGGATTTGACGTAAGATCTCAGTTTTTTACCTTGTCTCAGAATTGCGGACGGACTTGTCAAATCTCAGGGTTTTTAAATTGACAACAAAATGAAGTACATTTAAGGTTGTAAAAACAAAATTAATATGACTTTTAAATGGTTTGTCTAGAAATAGTAATCTGCAAAAAAATCTCAGTCTTTTTGATGGAAATGCCTGGTCTCCGGAGTTTAATTTTTTTTATCTGGTAACCCTAGCTGTAAAAATCTTTAGCCGAGCAGCTGGGAGAGATAACGCTATTTGACTAACGCAAGCAGCTGCTAGCATTTGTAATGTCATTTTATTATTATTACCCAGTAAACGGCCCTTAAAATTGCCTTTAATAACTGACTCACGTCCTAATTGAGTCGTACTTGCGACTGTTGAGAAGTTTTCAATTTTAGAATGCGAAATATGATGCATTGAATATCTTTATGGCGTGGTGAGAAAGTATTTATACCAATACCAACCCATAAGTACTAAATGTAAACGTTTTATTTGCACCCTTGCTCGTAACTAGCGGCTCGTAACTAACCCGAAATATTAAAAGGCAACATGGTTTTATTACTCTAACTTCAATTTTTGACAAAATCCTGATTTACAAAACATGGCGGATATTTTATTGAATTCATTTTGAACAAGAAAAAATAATAAATAAATATAACGGCTCTACCAATTTGTTGCAAACTTCAGGATTCACATGAAGAATAGTACTAAATAGTTCAAACTAAGTCTAAGAATTTGGTTTGGATAGGGGAGACCCTCCTTGAGTTAACGAAAGTTACAAGGAAAAATGGCACTAATTTTTATATATTCTTACATTAGGTAAAGTCTTGTCACAGAAATGTACGGTTCCTGACTTTTAACAAAGTTCGCAACATTGTCATCATATATAGATATTTTATTATTATATATATGTTTATTTAATAAAATCGCGACCTTGCAATTTAAATTGAGCTCGGTTCGGAAACTTGATCTAGACTAGAAATTAGGTGGGGCAGCCAGCAGTTGAAGGCTGAGGTCCTAAGGTTGCCGCAACCGGAAAGTCTCACATACAATATCCTTGAGAAAGATCGGAAATTGGACAACCCTGGATCGTTGGCCGGATTCGCAGAAGGCCGCTTTACCTGAGTCCTAACCGCCCATTGTGAGGCGAACAAAGAATGGGTTTCGGTTTTAAACGACTTTTATAGTCAGCGGCGCCTCGTGTCTAGGATGCTCTCAATTCTCAGTATCCTGGCTGCTTATAGAAGGTTTTTTTACCTCTGAGTACAGAGTTAGACTATAGACTTTTAAATAAACAACAATAATATTCTTTTTGTATCAAAGATCTATGCCTATATGCCTTATTAAGGGGCTGTTTCGTCACTTTCCAATAGGCTGTCCTGTATCCAAAACTTATTTGAAAGATTCCATACTACATCAGTGAAATATGTTGTACTATCAGGGAATTCGATATAGAGCCAGAAACCCAGCCCAGCCGAGATATCACGATTATATATCGAATCGACAGCTAAATGACGTAGGTCCATCAGCTGGTTCTGTTTTATATTTATTATACCGACTGCCCAAAGGCGAGGAGATTATGTGTTCGGTTGTGGATATTTTTTTTAGCCCATGCAATACGGCTCCTATGAGGAAATGACACATCCAGCCCTAAGAGTATCTATCTCCTAAAATTGATACAGTATACCCCACACCGGTAATAAAATTGTCCGCTTGGACGCTGTAAATCAGTGGGTAATTGAAGACCTGTGAGGTGGCTCGATGCCTCGATGCCTATTTCCTGTCAATTTCCCATAAATCGATTACGGCTAATATTGATTTTGCGTATTGCATGAGGGCTGTCCTTATATGCACCATGGAGTGAGCACTGAAACCGCAAAATGTGCTAGCCAGATTCTAAATGCGTTTTTTCGATAAATTTACATTTGTATTACTTTTCGAAATTTTAAAATATTACAATTTACTAATAATATAGCTAATATAGCTAGAACCAATTCAGGCAAATAGACTTCTTTCTATTTAATAAATAAATAACTAGATTCCTACTCAATAAATACTAAGTAGCAGTTAACGGGACGCATAGGTAGCGTAATAGTTTTAGGGCGTGTTTCACCACATCCTAATAAGTGCCGTATAAGCTATCAACATAATATCTGACAAGCGAAGAACAGAAAATCTGTCAAACAAGTTGTGATTAGCATAAATGTCACTTATCAGGAAGTGGTGGTATAGGCTCTCTCAATAACTTTGACATTTTGTACAGCGTGACTGGGTCGAGCCTGCAGAGCGCCAGCGCTACCGATCTCAAGGAATCTGGAGAAGCGCCGGCTTCGGGTGGCGGTTGGAGGTAAGTTCCTGGAAATCATTGTGGAAAGTTCTGGTATGATTCATAAATAATAACCTTATCGACTCATGTATGCAGTTGTGGACATTTAAAGGGCACAAAGTTCGAACATTTTTTCTCAAATTTGAGAACGAGATTTAATTAACAGGGTGAAAGCAATATCTACTTAATATTAATTCTTGGTCGTCAAAGCACAATTAAATTGGGCCATACAGCTATTGGAATAGAATTTTGCAAAAAATTTGCTGGATTGACTTTTAAGTTGTAACAGACTCCGTGTTGATGGCGTTTGGCAGGCCGTTTGCGGACCGTATCTGCTCATCAGTGATGATCTATAGGTTACAAATTACAACACTACTCATCAAAAAGGTATCTTTCGACTTAGAAATAGATAAAGTTACCGATTGTCTATGCTATGCTAAGTCACACTTGCTCAGTTTTGTTACTTCGTTTTGATATCAGACACATTACCTACAAGCTTTGTCTTGCTGCTTTTACTCTGAAGTGCATCTTGTCTTTATAAAAAGCAAATGTCCCTTTTACTTCAACCGCAAAATGGGTTACGGTAAACTACCGTATTCCATCAGGTAACCCGTCTGCTCTCTTACCCCCTAAATAACTTAAAAAATATATCATGCCTAGTGGTTCAAAATAGGGCCTATAATATAGGCAATATAATTTTTGGTAACTAAAAAGGTTGAAATAATAATTTTTAACAAAAAATTAAAACTGACTTCGGTCGGTACCAGTCAACAAAATTCAGATAGTCTGACAAATCATAACATGTAAGCTGGTACCGGCTTCAAAATAATGAAGATTGTGTATAGACTATGGGTCATATGACCCCGCAGGAGACTTTTATAGGACGAAAGAAGAGCATAAAACAATAAGACTTTGTTCTATGATTTCACTTGTAAGCTGTCCAAGTGGGTACTTTTCAGAGATTTTTATCCATTATTTCGCAATGCCGTACAAAAATATATGTCCAAAATGTACTTTCTGACTACCTGCACTTCAAATTTCTCACCAGCACCCAGTTGGACAGCTTACAAGTGAAATCATAGAACAGTCTTATTGTTTTATGTTCTTCTATCGTCCTATAAAGGTCTCCAGCCGTGTCATATGACCCATCCATTTTGTGGACGGGCCAGTATTCTAGTACGGAAATATGCTGATATCTCACCGAATTAGGCAGGCACTATTAAAGAATAAATATTATTTAATACTTTTAGTTTTTTTTTTATTATTTTTGTTTTCCTTTGTAAGTCATATTTTTGTTTTCTGAAAAATAATAAATTTATATCATTATGAGCTATCCCGATTTTCTTCAAAACCTAACAAACACACTTTAACCTGGTCACCATCTGGTGGCCACTTACCGGTGCGACGAGGAGACTCAATCAAAGCTCGCCAGTCGCCGCTCGTCGGTTAATGACTACACTTGAGGGTTTACCACCCCGTAGCGGGTGAGGCTGTACCGTGCGTACTACGGGTTACGGCGCCTATAACGTGTCAGACGTACGACTGATTGTCATCCCAATAAGCATTGCAAAAGTTATTTGTGTTGTCAAAAACGTAGAATCCGATAATGTCTCTAATGGAGATGCATTATCGGATTATTCGTTTTCGGCTCGTTAAACATAAGATAATTAATAGATACAATTACGAATGTGTGAAGATTCGGGAACCATATATTTATAGTAGTTAAGCTAGTGTTGACATCTTAGCGATGCTGGTAGTGGCAATGATTTTCCTAAATAGCCGAAGCATTAAAACCATAAACAGTTTTTGTCCAATTCAGTGAGTGATAGCTTGCAAGGGTCGATAATTTCTGGTTTCCACTCGTCCGGTGCCATGCAAATTGCAATATCTTACTACTATTACTATTATTTAATACTATACTGTAGAATTACGACATTACAACTACGGTAGAATTCAATTTGGATTATTTTTGAGATGTTGTGACACGTAACAGGAGCATAGTTCGCTGTGGCTCGGTCAATCGTACCCACTACCCTGCAGTACCACTTGTTGCGTCAACCTCGTGCCCGCAAATTGTCGTTTCCGTACTTGTTGCCGATACAAAGCAATATTCAGATACTGGGATCCGTTCTGATAAAATCTACAGATTACTTGTTTGATATTGCTTTTTAGTGATTTATCTAGGTTTTGTTTTTCTAAGCGTTCCATAAATGGAATCTTTTAATCTTTTTTTTATTATTTGGAATATTTATTTTACGTTGTTTTTAGTATTTGCTGTTATAGCGGCAGAAGAAATACATATTCTCTGAAAATTTCAACTCTAGCTATTATCGTTCTTGAGATACAGCTTGGAGACAGACAGACGGACAGACATCGAAGTCTTAGTAATAAGGTCCCGGTTATTACCTTTTGGGTACGGATTCTGTTTTGTCTTTTGGGTACGGTACGGTAAATTTTACATACTAGCTGGGCCTCCAGCTTAAGCTGAACTCTATTTAATATCTTTGACCATACAGATTTCAACTCTTGACATAAATTTTTGTTATACAATTTTAGTGACATAAACACTTAACACTAAACGAAAGCCATCTTGCTATAAAATTACTGAAAGTTGTATACACATCGGATGCGCCGTTTCATTAATAACAGTGTTCAGACACGTAGACATACATATGAAATGACAAAAAAGAAATTATGGATTTGAGATCTATTGACGAGACTAATTTTGATATAATTTTTATGTGAGTTGAAGGGGACTTCATAATGATTTAGATTTGCAAATTATTTCGGAAGGACAACGTCTATTGGGTTCACTAGTAATTATAATATAGAAGTGGAAACGAAACTGAATGATTTTTGTAAAAGAAAAATGAAAGACATTTTTTGTAGGTGGAAATGTGAATAAAATAAATCGGTTTTAAATATAGAACATTTTACATAATTATATCATTACATCGTTGCTTTCATACAACATAATAATCAGAGAAGTTATGCAGCTTCATCCACGTTTCCAAAATTCATTTCTATTCTGAAAAAGTCTCTTGACAGACACATAAGAACAAAACATTGAGTAGAGCGTCTGTACTCTGTATGTAGTGCAGATCTTTTTATTGGTCCAGATGTTTTGTTCTTTTGTCTGCGGATTAACTCATTTGCTTGAGCCGTATTAGCCCTAGGGCCCTCTAAGTACTGGATGTTATATATTTAGTCTATAAACAGGGAATGTTTCTTTACTGGCTGGATGTTCTTCTTTCCAAAATTTTAATAAAATTATATCGATCTGTTACACAACTCCAATTCACTTCTATTCCTTATCCTAACTCCTGATACTAGGGGCACTTAAAATATTGTAACTAATAAGTAATAACTTGTATGTATCCTGCAAGTTGGATCGCCGAAATCCATATGTAATATGTATCCTGATACTTCACCAGTTTTTACTTTTTGAACAAAATGCCAATAATTCCGAATATTATAAAGAGCAAACTAAGTGCTAGCTGCACGTAATAATATTGTATTAGGTGCGCATTGTGCCTGGCAAAGCTATGGCAACAAGTAGGGGGATGATCGTAGTGTTCAGTATTGAGTTATTGCAGATGTAATACCGATAGCAGCTTTGAATACATGCACCGGCACGATACCGGCTTAGCTATCCTAGAGAGGGGTCAACTCGAGTTCGCACATCTCTCGAGTTGACTCGAGTTGTAGTTGCTGGCCGCTAAATGAGAGGGGAAACTAAGTCTGGAAAAAGATTTGGTCGTGGGCGCCTAACATTGCACTCATTTCTTTGTCCGAATAATCGCTATCTCGACGATCTGCCTTAAGGGGGTTCTATAGCAATGATAACTCTCACAATTCCACCGAGAGGTAGAAGCAAAAGCAAATTCGAGTGAAATTTAAAATCGAGTTAACTCGACTCGTGTTTTTGTCAAATTTCACATCTCTAATCTATCTACGCCCTTTTCCGCCGCGCGCTCCCTACGTTCACGAATCACACCCCCCGCGCTCCCTCAGAGGGGAGGGGGCCGTCCCCCTCCGTGTCCCCGTCCTCCCCCCGCACGTTGCGTAACATCCAGGCACCGTGCGATCAGAACAGGGGTTACTCTTTTGTCATCATCTAACTGTATTAATATGGAACTAGGACCGTTGCCGTGAGCGTCGGTTTTATATTATGGCATTGTGCGCTTATCTAACGGTCGAAGATAAATCTCGCATAAGTAGGCCGCTCAGCCGCGCCGTTTTAAATGCTAATATTTCGGGTTGTGGCGTATTTGAACGGGGAATTCGAACGTCAGGATTCAGAACTCTGAAATCGCTTCTTAACTTTTATCTATGAGACAGGAGAAAGCATAGTACGAGCATGAATCGAGAGTGGGTTCGGTAGTAAGCGGGTGGGGGGTTTCGCGTAGAGGGTTGGGCGCGGCTGAGCCACGTGCCCGCGATCGATGCAGCGGCGCCACGACGACGTTTGGCGCCACCATCAAATTATATTAATAATATTTGTACATGCTCATAATGCGCATTATGTACAAATAAGCAATATATACACAAGTGCACTTGGCGCAAAGCGTCTTATAGGCACCCGGACTCTTTGGGCAAAACTATCGGACCACCGTTTGTGAAATCTTAATTTCGAATGGTTTTGATTTTCTGGGGCCTCTTCTTGGTTTGTTACCGGACCAGTTATTTCTAATTTTTTTTCCTGAGCTGGGAATTGGGATCAAAATTTGGTCTTCAACCTTCTTTAACTCTTGTCAGTTTTGCATTCATTACCCGAATTCTAATCAAGACCACATTCAAATGTGTTTTGTAATATAGGTACAATTTAACAAATTAGACTGAATGGCTTTTTTGATTGAGACTCCTCTTCAGTATGATTTTTTAAAACCCATATTAGGATCGATTTAGAATCTGAAAAAATCTACTTAATAAATGAACCTATGCAAGTGTATGCTTACTACCTCTTTGTATTCTGGTATTTATTATATATTACTAACTAACTGGATTCAGATCAAAATATTTCAGAAATGCTTTTAATAAAATTGTAAACAGAATACGTAATATATTATTATTAAAACTTTTCAAATTTCATTACTTTATTTAGAAACCAATATTATATTTGCTGCAAATATTACGTTAATCATATTAATATCAGTATAGTTGTCCTTTGCTTTTGCTCCATTTCATTACTACTAAATTTTTACCGCAAACGTTTGGACCTTAATTTAGTAAATAAAATTTTCTGGTATATTAACTGATTTAATATCAATTTGTGTTCCTAAATGCTGAGTCAAAATAAATGAGAACAAAATTTGTTATTCGTTGGCTATATGAAAATTGCAGTCTACACATTACAAAATTCAAAATTTTGTAATGTGTAG
>JAOTAV010032922.1:0-19641 GCA_026546445.1 Cyclargus thomasi
GAATGTTTAATATTCGATATTCTACCATTATCACACATTAAAAACCGAAATATCACAAATTTAACAAAAAATACAAATTTCACATCGTCACTCTCTGAAATCCCCGCCAAAACTCCTTCTTTAGGTGTGATGTACTTTATGGATAATAATATTTGTTATAACCAATAAAGTGGTTACGAGACAGCTGTCAGTAATAATATAATGCTACCATTGACTTATTACTTTTCTCTTTGATACTAAATAGTTGCCACAAGCCACACTTCGGGCAGATCTAATCATTTTTTACGCATTAAAAATTCAAATAAGATTATGTTTGCCTTGGTTTAGATGTGAATTTTTAATGTTAGGTTTATAGGCTATGTATTATACAGTAATGTTATGTTTTAAATCGGTAATGTATTACTGTAAGGTTAGGTGATGATGGTGGCTGCATGTGCCGTGTGTCCGTTGCACGGGTTTCATGGCCAAGGACAGGCTATGCAGGTCAACACCCGCCAAATTCATGCGCCGACCAAAACAAATCGGAATCATTTAGGGGTCAAAACCTCGCAAACGGCGAAACCAAGGCAAACATCATCTTATTTGAATTTGTAATACGTAAAAAATGGTTCGACGTGCATCTCTTTTTTTTGGCAAATTCGTTTGAAATATAACTAATGCCACAGAACTAGCACTTAGCTGAAAATCATATACTTATCGCAAGAAAATCATGATATTTAAAAAGGTTTCGCTTGAGTAGGACGCAGAGAGGCATTATATTATTTATGTTTATCATAGCAAAAAGTTTTCTAAAGATCTCTTTATGAATGAATACAGCATCTCAAAATTTGATCATGCTCTTAAGTTAGTACTTAAGCGCTGGCTATCTCAGCCTATTATTATCCGTGCTTTACGCATTTAATTAAAACAGCCCTAAACTTTAGGAAAATTAAATTCAAAGGCTTGTGTAAGAAAATCTTCTTACTTTGCATAAAATGAAAATTGAAAGAGCGTAATCGCGCGCTAATATTTTGGGGCCTTAAAAATTTACCACGAGGATTTTGGAGGATTAAGGAAACTTTTAATACTGATAATAGAACATGTTGTGTTTCTATGATTTTAATGTTAAACAGAGAACAGCGTATCTCATCTGTAAGTTGATTTTAGCTGGATTATACATCACCTTAGACCATTACCATAGAGCCTCCTGGAACTTTCCATGGCGAATTGCATATCTGGCGTTTTGAAATTGAAATTAGAACGACTCTTTTCTTTTCCTTCTTGAATGTTAAAAATGATACCTACTCATATTTTAAGATTCAAGAAACGACTACAGGCTATATAATTTACTGCAGTTACGTCAAAAACATTTTTAAGGCCCCACGTCGACGTCCGTTTTTTTTCGTTTTATATTCACATTTCTGTGATCGCAAAGTATGGCGCGTAAACACACAACACCGTCGGCCGTTTCTGGGAGATTCCCTGAATTATACATAGATTTAATATTTTTAGGGTTCCGTACCCAAAGGATAAAAGCGGGAACCCTATTACTAAGACTTCGATGTCTGTCTTTCTGTTCGTAGGCGCTAACCTAACCTAAGTGACACCTCAATATGACTGAGGTTAGGTTAGCCGCTAACTTAACCTAAGTATCTTCTTTAAATACACATGTCCACAGTCCGTTTTTCTGCGGTGCGTCGTTCCGATATCTGTGATCGCGAAGTCTGCGTCGGCCGTTTTTGAGAGATTTGTTCTTTTGATCTAAGTACTACTCTAAGACCATGATTGTTATAAGAGTAGGATGCAAGATTCCGCTTCTTTCTTTTGAGTCTCAAAACTGTTTTGGAGTGCGTCGTGCATTATCGATTTACCTATGAAATCAATTCAACAGCGGCCTTGACCGAAATAGAGGTTATCTCAGTATAAACATCGCGTGCGTAGCGTACTTATGTATGATCTAGCACGATACCTGACCATAATATTATGGTAATTACCACGATTTGGGAAAAACTAAAGGCGTGACCTTTTGTTTTTTACTTCGGGAAATGCTTGATGCATTCCCGACAGCTGGGATATGTGGGATTCCAGGGGCTTACCCACTAATACCCAACGGTGCCTCTTCAGCGTACTCTGGACCACTAGACCCGCATGAGGCGAAAACTGCAGCGACCCAGTTAGCAGCATCTGCTGGTTTAGTAGAACCGTCCGTGTGGCATTTCTCCGTGACAATTAACGCTTGGGAGAGCAATCCTGGGCACTGTACGCTCTTTTACCCAATGGGCTCGTGCAATGGACGGCCATTCCCCAATCCGCCAAAGTGATGAGTACGTAGGTAACACAAGTCCCTTGGGTACTTACAACACGGTACACGGTGGGTACGTACACATATTTAAGATTTTTACTATATAATAGATACACATATCTAATACACATCCATGACCTCGCTTCGATCGCATTCGAACCCGCGACCCCCGGCGTGAGCTAGCGCTCAACCACTGCGCCACATAGGTCGTCTAATATTAGCTATATAGACAGCGTAGCGATAATAGTTGAGTTTGTTTTGCACAAGCTTTTACATACGTCTTTCCTATTTGCAATAATTAATATTTTTTTCCAGTTTTACCTCTGTTTTATCACAAAAGGATCCCAATTAGGTCAGTTAACCTCATCTGCGTATAAAACTTCATATTAATCTGTTCAGTACTTTCAGCGTGTATGTTTATTGCTAACATAGAGAAGATAAACATAATTTTACTATTTTATTAGTTTCGACTCACATCATTGCGAAGGGCCCATATGGATGTTCTAAATCTAGGGGCTAGCCCGTATCATAGACAAAAAGACACCGCCTCCAATAAACTTACTCAACGAAACGCAGCGGTATTCTTTCCAAGAATATCCTGTATGTAAACTATGTAAACTGTGTAAACCAGCCAGTTTGTAAATTGGCTGATGTTTACACAATCAATTGCTTGCAAGTGCATTTGTTTGTAAACCATGACGAACCCGCTTATAATTACGTATTGCATGTTATTCTTGATGATTTAATATTTTGTGTTCCATGAAAATCGGCTAGATCGAAGTTTCCCGGCTATAATTTTATTCATAGGTGTCGGATAGAACTAGAATCGATAAATTATAAGGCCTGCCCCCCTAGACAAGTGGGAGATATTAGTAAGCCGTAGAATTTAAACACAGCTTTTTTAAATGAAATACGGGGCCTAGAAGGCAGACGGGACTCCAGATGGAAAGATACTGCCGTCGCTCATGGACACTTGTGACATCACAATCGTTACAAGTTGCTGGCATTGGGAACATGGAATGAGGTGTAGGGAATCGGGCATCCGGTAAACTCACTCACTGGACGAAACATAGCGGAACAAGCTCTCCTACGGAAATAAGCGTCAGTATTATATACTTTAAATCAGAAAATGTCCTATTAGAAATTGCAGCACGCCTTTAAACGAACGAATCTAGCAATCCACAGAATGTAACAAAAGGAACTTTTTCTGGCAATCAAATAAAAAGCCCTGCGCGTCAAAAAAAAATATTTTGTCAATGATGATAGCTCATCCGATCGTCCGAGATCGCAAGGTTAGTTGGATTTACGTCAGTGTAATGATTTATTGTGTTTTTTGTTGCATGTTAAAATAATCATTATCCTTATTCTCCG
This sequence comes from Cyclargus thomasi, assembly GCA_026546445.1. Classification (NCBI taxonomy): domain Eukaryota; kingdom Metazoa; phylum Arthropoda; class Insecta; order Lepidoptera; family Lycaenidae; genus Cyclargus; species Cyclargus thomasi. Next base: position 3,653 of record JAOTAV010032922.1, read on the forward strand.
TTTATTAAATACATAATAATGGGGTCCAGACAAATGATCCGAAACTGTTTTGCCCCTCAAACGAATTTTTCGCGAGAGCGCAGTCGTTCCTAAAATTTGTGTTTTGTGATAATGCGATACTCTTTGGCTCGAGAGTCTGACGAGACTGCGACACGCCCCGTCAACACTGTGCGCACTGTGCGTTCATGAATTAGGCTAAAAATATAAGTTTCATTTTTCTCTGTACCTCTTCAAAGCGGAGTCAGCTTCCCGTCGAAGCTGAGCTTTGAAGATGCTAGTTTAATGTCGGGAACACAATCGATTACTGATGTCGAATCTTAATTAAAACCGCGTACTCTCCTGTCTTCTTCTGATTAATTACTTTACGGGTCCCGAGACAAATTCAGCATGTTCCTCGGGCACTCGGGCAGAAAACTGTTAAAATATGTGTTTATTGAAACACAACCAATTTTTTTGCTAGTTTGTCTAAGCTTCACAATATCAATGACTTTTATCTGTCAAATGTCACTTTACTTTATGCTCTCTAAAATCTGTGGTGTCGTTAGCGTTACTTGCAATTATAGTCGCTATGTCTTTAAATATTTCCAAACCTCGTTTTATTTAGTATCCACGCAAATAACTTCAAAAGCCATCAGAGGGTTTTCGTAGTTGGATACCGCTGCCGATCCTGGCGACACAGGAGATACAGTGATTATATGTGGTGGGCCGAAACCCGATTTAAATTTACCCATTGACATATTTCTCGTTATTTATGAACGCCCTCTTTTAAATACTAAATTATTTATACAAAGTAGACACTATTTCAGCTTAGCAATTATTATGTCATCGCGGCTGTGGCCGAGTTAACAAACAATGGATAATAATTTGAATATTTGTATAGTTTTATGTCTGTTTGACGCTTCAAGTAAACATTGAAATACTGTATGTAACGTGTATCGAATAAGGCCGGCAAATGGGCAGACAAATCACCCGTTGGCAGTGGCTACCTCAGGACTACCCGGGACGAAAGCTGGCGGTTTACCCCCATCAAAATTGGTATCTTTATAATATGAGATGATTACTTGGTAGGACAATTCCAACGAACCCAAAATAAATAGGGCTACGTTGTTTCAACTCTGAGATCCTTTCACCATCTATCAGCTCAATCCTCAGACCCTGCTTGTATTTGAATAGTTCTTGGCAAGAGGATTCTCACAAACCCAAACTTGATATGGGTACGTAGATTCATTTCTGAGATGCTATAACTACCTTCAAACTCTACCATCATATCAGCTTTCTGATTTGCATTGTCAGCCAATTTACAAATCTCTGCAAAACTTCAGATAAATAAGTCGATAATTGGCCTAAATTTTGCTTCTAAGATTCGACCCAAACTTAAGAACAAAGTAACATATAATCTTATAAACAAAGAACCTCCTCGGTTTCGGTGGTCGGTAATGACGATTATTGATCTGTATTAACATTAGTTCATCATTAGTTACTTGAGTAGGTCATGTAGATTAAACTTGTTTACCTACACTACTATGTCGTCTCTTATGTAAAACGTAATACATTGTATGTTATAAATATCAGAAAACAAACTACAAAGTTGTAGGGACTGGGTATATAGTATTTATGTTGAGATTCAAATGAACAGTTAAGTCAGTAATGAGGATTAGATAGGGCGAGAGATTATAAATATGTTAAACATCAAAATATTATAATGTACATTGTACCTTCTTGTAGTATGTACATACTAAAGTTAAAGATTAAACTACTTGTCAATCTGTATATACCTTTAATCTCGAGTGGAGACTGGGGACGACATTAGGCGACCTCGCTGGGCGCAGGTTGAAAGTGCCATATAATTGAGCGCGAGACACATTTTTACTTACCAGAGGTCGCTCTGTGGTCGAAATTCGACTATAAATATTATGGTATATATATATATGTATGGTATTAAATAAAGGAGCTATAGAAATTATAATCTATTTTCAATTTAATCACAGACTTCAGTTTGGCATAAAGGTCTCGTTACCAGGCCATTAAATTTTATCAAACCATAAACAAAAGTCAAAATATAGTAGTGTGCGTAGCGTTTTATTAATTATAAATATGCATAAAAATAAGTATGCAAATACACAAATATGGAAAGATTTAAGCATAGTTTCAAATAATATTGTTATTCCGCGTTCCTCCTCCGTATCAACTGGGAGAAATTTCATGCTTTTACGTCTGTCCACGCTTCTCCCCCAGAAGGGAATCTATCACCTCGCGTTAGTTTAACTTCTTCATCTTAATTAGATTCAGAGATATATCACATTCAGTAAAAGTCAGGCATAGAGATATTTTTCTCTCTATCTCAGGTTCAAAGCGGAAGTCGGTCGCGAAAACTACATTAATCGTGTTTGTACATGAAGGCAATATTAAAACATAAGTTAGTATTCGATTACCTTCTGGGGGGTGATTCGTCATACCTATCACCCTTATCTATGGAGCATGCTTCAGCGTATGTATATGCAAAATTGAACCTTAACGCAACGTCATACAGTTGAATCCTAACTACACGTTTAAGTCTTTTGAGGTTATACTAGGGCACGCTTCTGTATGGTGATCTTTTGACGTCAAACTCTGAAATAAAGGGCAACTTGACCTCGCCATTCGAACTCCCGTTCTATTTTCAAATCTTAGTTACGTTAGTAAACTCAGTGCCTATTTTAAAACTCTTCATCTTGTGAGCGATTTATTGGAGAAACTTCGGCATTTTACTTCTGAGGATAAGATGTAAAAAAATTGTTTAAAAATGCCTCACAAAATTAATGGACGCTCTCTCACGGGGCTATTATGACCATTACAAACCTGCATGGTTCCAGGTAATTGAATATACGACCAAAAGTTGCCTTGTTATTTTTTCGTATTACAATGTCTTATTAGAATAGTAACTGAATTAATACTAGTTTGGTTGTCTAAGAATAGATTTTAAACAGGTTAGTTACATTAGGGAACGACTGCTGACTGGCTGGAACTTGGCTGGGAATAAGAGATCATAATAACCCCCCAGGTATGTCTAAGGTATATCAACATCAACGGTTCTCTTGTATTCAGTAATTAATATGCCGGTAAAAAGAAAGATTTAAATAATGCCTTATTTAATTGAAGATAAAAGTGGAAGAAGCTGGTAAGTAACATTTTAAAATCTGACGGATTTTTGCGGAAAAATGGTTTGAAATTAAAATATGTTTTGTGGATTTGTTTTATATTTAGATGAGAGCTAGATAATAAAGTCGCAAAATTACAAGATTCATCAAAACTTTATGGAAATAATGAGCATTTACTAGAATGTTGTAAAATTTTAGTTATACGCTTCTATCACGTTTTCAATTGTTGTTTATAAATAGGCATCTATATTAAACTATATTTTTAACCACAATCTGACCAGCCGATAGTGATGTTTACAATAATTTCTGCGCATTTTATTGCGATAAAGATTAGGCAAAACAGATACGCAGGCGACCTTGAAACAAATACAACGCACACGGTTATATAACAACTTGATAATAATGTTTGATCTTTCCAAAATTAATTATGTAATAAAAGATAATTGTTGTCAGTTGTCACTTGTATCATCTAATTAAAGCTCGTAATGAAAGTTAAATAAAAAAAAACGACAACAACATAACCAAATTTCAGATATTGATTAGAACTTGGTAAATTCTGGAAGGAATAATCTATGAAGAATGTCGGTAATATCTCTTTAAAACTTATTTTGAAAGATATGTTACCAACATTCGTCCTCTTCAGGTAAGCTTTATAATATAAACTCTATCAAAAAAGGAATTAAAGATTAAGTAGACCTAAGTATAGACCATTATGGAATATTTGTTTTAAGTTTTAAATAAAAAAGATAGTACGTTTCTAACCGACGTCTAAAAACGAGGAGGTTATTAATCATACGTAAGGTTGAATTGTATGTATTATTTTTTTAAAGAAATTTTCGACAAACATAATTTTTAAGTAATAGCGCGAAATATTCTTCAGAAAATATAAACAAATTGAGTGTTTTACATCAGTATGTAAAATACAGATCTAAAGTATAAAGTAGAACAGTCTCTACTTTATACTTTCGGTAAAGTTAAGTATGAGTTAGTAATTACACAAGCTAAATGTCCAAAGAACAGAAAAGCCAACTGTAGGAACTTTATCATTTTAAACATCAAGTTATGTATATTCCTAGAAATTCTAGAATGAAATATTTAAAGCCCTTCATTTTGATACTACCCTACTCGACATAAATGGGCGGAAAATTCAAAATCCGCCATTTTTTTATGTACCCAGTGTCATTTGCGTTATCAAGACGAATCTAATTATATCTCATACGTTAAAATCCATCGAGCCGTTTAGGCTACAGAACGTGCCAAACAAATATATATTCATACATACATACATACTCTCGAAAAACATAATCCTTCTGGTGCATTTTCGATGGTGTGCGAATTCATTTTAAGAAGTATGTCAACCTGCTAGAAACATAAGGAACACAGCTGACCGCTAGTAATGATAACTGCGTGGCGAAACTATTTTTGGACATAGACTGATAACAAATGGGAAAAGATGTCATTCCTTTTTTCGATGGGGACTACTGGCTGTTACTTTGTAATTAAGTCACTGTTAGTAATTCTACTCAGTAGCTGGTAAAGCCTTATGTGAAAGTAGCAGCATCGAAAGCGAGAAAAATCGGCCGAGTGCGAGCCTGGATTCGTGCACGAAAGATTACCAGTCAGAAGCAGAAAATTGAGATAAGACAGTTTTGAAAGCTAATCAGCTTTACACTTCCTAACAACGATAGCGCGATGTAGACGTACTGCAGCGCTATCTAATACCAAGAAGAAGCAACTTTAATAAAAAACACGTTTGTTGTATGAGAGCCCCTTTTAAATATTTGTTTTTAGTGTTTGTTGTTTTAGCGGCAATAAAATTACATATTCTGTGAAAATTTCAACTCTCTAGCCGTTACTGTTTTTGAGATTGCGCATGGGGACAGACAGACATCGAAGTCTGAACACTTTGGGTACGGAACCCTAAAAACCGGTCGTTTACCCACATGATGGACGATGATGAAGTATGAACGCGTTAGATGTTACGACACTCATTATTTCAGTCCATGGCGCACCTCCCAGTCATAACTAACATTTCGGCGAAGACAGGTAAAAATAATACGAGACAACGCGGCGACTTGGCACTTCACTTTATTTTTTGTGCACTCTGTAGGGGACAAGGAAACTAGAGAAAGCAGACATTTATGTCCCTATTCCAATGTACTAAAGTTCAATTTAAAATAAGAAACTGCCTATGCAGTTTTTTTTTATTTATGTCTGCATAGGCAGAGAGTTTAAGAGGATGTGTTTTGAAAACTTTGTTTTAGTAGAGGTGTTATTCGAAACAAAAGGCAAATCGCATTGTGCAAAATGGAAAAATTAAAAAAAAAGTGAAAGCAGATTTTGTTTGAAAGTTTGCATAAAATTAAAAATGTATCATATTAAGCAAGTTACGAATGAATGCAAAAAAAAAAAGGAAAAAAAAGATGCCCGCAACTCCGTTACGGCAAATTTTATCGCATTTTAACCGTAAGGTTTTTCGTGACTCAAAGAATCTCCACATCAAATTTCAGCAAAATCAGTTCAGCCGGTTTGAGCATGAAACGGTAACATACAGATTGATAAAATTAGTATTAATATGGAATGTACATTTAAATAATTTTCTAATCTCTACATTTTTAACACCGTATCTATTAACTTTTTATGAATAAAAAGGTGAATGAAACCTTTATTTATTGTATTAAATCATTTAAATAATATTATAGGGAAACTTAACATAAACAAGAAACAAAAAACACCATTAATTCAACAGCATTTTATTGTTAGATTCCCACACGAACCAGGGGAGGTACAGAATATAAATAATGCTACTTTTATTCTTTCCTTTGTGTTACTTTCTCACAATTACTGGTTAGAATTGAAAGGGTATTTACAATCTACCATTATAAAGATTTTATTATTCGTAGATTACAATAGGTGTCAAGGATCAATCTTATTGAAGAGGAATTATAACTTCGGAGGAATCATAAAAATTTCGAATAATTCTTATGGTGAACGCTCATTTATCAGAGCCAAAGGTATCGAAGTTGTATTCTCGTTGAATTTTACAATGACGATTCGGCGCAGGCTAGTGCGAGGTTCCACGACATTTCATGTATATAAATATATATAGATATAAATATATATAAATATATATAGAATATCGAATTCTAAAAATTGTTTCCTTCGCCGCGTTCTTCGGTCAGTACCGAAAGATGTGCATTCACCATTAGGCAGAAGACCTTCGTAACTTGGTGGGCTTATGTAACAGTTAACAATTGACACGGAAACCCGACTAAATCACGTAGGCCCGCCATTAATCAATTTTACTGATAGCAATAAAAACAACAACAAAAAATTCACGTGTTGGAAGTTAGAACTTGGAGCGGAGATAAAAAGTTTATCATTTTTTTTTTCATCCTCTTATTTTCGGTATAAAAATGTCGTGATTATCACGCCAACACACGAACTAAGAGTATTGTTTCTTACAAGATAAAAACGATAATTCTTAATATTTTAATTAATAGATTTTAATCGTTTAAAACCTAATTGATACAATATTATCTACTTATGTAATTCTACGTTTTTTTTTAATTCTCGCAACCACTTGCTAATTCATAACATTTTAAGCGTCCCTCGAGTTTCGAATTAGCGAGAGTCTACCGTATTATTTATATTTGAATCCCTTCGAAAATCGTCCTAGGACGTCCTCTTTTTCAACTAGCGAAACCTGTTACTTAAATAAATGTAGATCACCTATTTATTGATGTTATTTTAATTAATAATAAACCCATAAGTTAACATAATATCTATTGGAAATAACTATTTCATACTATCATTTACCTGCGGTTTCGATCGCGAAATAATGAGTATCCCTATATTTTGAGTCAGGTATTATTATACAAAATTTCACCAAAATCCGTTTAGTACCTTGGGCGCACAAACATCGAAACAAACTTTTAAATTTATAATAGTAATCGCATTTATAATAATAATTACTATTAAAATGCGATTATAATCGCATTTATAATAGCCTTATAGAATTTAAAGCGAATTCTTTCAAGGAGTCTATATTTGAAACGCGTCATAATCTGATATCGATTAGCACCAACCTTCGCGAACTAGGTCGCCAGCTGATCGGGCAATGACCTCGCGGTCAACGACCCCCACCCCAGCCACTTTCGCTGAAAGGATTCGCTCTTATGTAATGTTATTGTAATGATAAGGGGACCCGGCAGACGTTGTCCTGCTGGGATGAATCGTGCATCTAAATTATTTTCTTGTTTTCTTGGACACATACACAAAAATATCCAATCGTACGAGAAGTGTGTCCGTCTGTCATGAGTCCTGTGAAAAGGAAATAATGTAGGACAAATTTATTCCACGTTTGCACATTTTGTAGAGAATTAGAATTTAAGAGTACCTACTACTTACGTAAATAGAATGCTACAAGAAAATTAAAATAAAGTCGAGCCTCCCACGGCAATGAGAATCCGTATTATGTACTTGAGATCGAAAAATAGCTCATTGGTACACACATCCACCGAGGTTCGAACCTGCACCTTCTCGAGTGCGAATCAAAGGTCTCACCCACTAGGCCACGGACGCTCAGACTTAGTATCTCTTACAATAATCTCGTCATTATTTTACAAACATGTTTACTAAAAGTTGGAAAAGACACGAGGATGGTGATAATTTTTTAATTGATCCAGTTAATACGAGGCCGCACGCGCGCCATTGCGTACGTGACGCTGCCCCAGCGCGCGGGGGCAAGTAGCTCGCCTAAATATACCTACGGTCGGTAGAAATGTACTGATTAGTGACAGCTGATAGATGATACCTGGTCTACTTAGGACCTGTTTCACCACTTCTCGATAAGTGTCGGATAGGCTATCCATGGAGTTTGGACAGATAATACATACTTCATATGTCAGATCTGGGGCATCGAAACCCGGACCCAATTTTCAAATCCCGGGTTTTCGGGTTTTTGCCAAATAAAACCCGGGCACCCGGGTTTCTCGAGCTTCTTCCATTAAAATAAACTGTACATAATATTTTAAATACAAACAAAATAAACAGTACCTGTAAACTTAATTTAAAATATTTTTTGAAAACAAAAAACAAACAATTATTAAGTTAAACTAATTTAAGTGTGATAGGTTTTTTTCTTTCTAGTTTTCAGGCAGTCGGGTTTTTTCGTTTTTTTTACTAATTCCAGTACTTTTAATATGACTTTCTTCGCCCCCCCCCCCCTCTTGGCAACTTCCAGGGGCGCCATTTTTTAAACTTATATCCCCTATATCACTACTACAATATAGTCAAATTCAACGACACCTTACACGTCAAAACTCATCCAGCCGTTTGGGCTGTGGGGCTTGCCAAAGAAATGGACATACATACAAACACACACATATATATATGCTCGAATAAAACATTACCGGTTCTTATGTAATAATAACATTCTGGCGCAGTCGGGTAAAAAGAAAAGTGTTTTTAAAGCATCTAAGTAACAAAGTATCGTAAAAAACCCCAAAGAAACTCAAAAAACCCGGGTTTCCATTTTTTAAACCCGGGTTTTTTGCGATCCCCGAAAGCTTTCGAGTTTCGGGTAAACCACGTCTCGGTGCCCTAGTCAGATAACTACAATACATATCAGAATGTGGTGGAATAGACCCTGTAACCTTGGTTTTGACAAACGAAGGAGTACGAAGGAAAGCTGGCCAATGGACACTCGCTAGTTCAGAGTTGTAGAGTCATCGGCCTTTTTGGAGAATCGCTCCCTTTTTTAAGATCTGCAGGTCGTATTGATCCGGAAACTGGGACTGTACTTCGAAACCGTTTTGTGACTCGAACAAAATAGTCTAAGTCCTTACTCCTACTTAACAAATGTGGAATAACGTCTTTAGAGTAGGCTTCAGTAGAGTCGGAAGAACAAGAACGAACGCTGCACATTTTTTCTTCTGGTTTGTTTGGAACATTTTTAATTCTTCGTGCGTAACGTTTTTAACCAAGAAGTTTATATAAAATCCTTTTTTTTTAACTGATCTTACTGAAATTAGAACTAGAGCTATTGAGTATCACCACCATCAATCCAACTAATATTATAAATGAGTGTGTTTGTTTGTTTGTCCCTTCTTCACGTCGGAACGGAGCAACTTTATGACGGGATTTTTGTGAAGGACATAGGGTACTTTTTATTGCGAAAAAATATACGGCGCAACGAAGTTGCGGGCATCATCTATATTAGAAGTTTCCGCCATTAGCGCTACATAAAAGTGCTTTAATAAAAGTTTGGAATAACCATTAATTAAATTTCTCAATACGCCTTTATTAACAGCGTCAGTAATTGTAAAAAGAACGCCTTGATGTACAGTAGGTTACACCTGTTATTATTGAACTCGTTTTCCTTCAATTATAAATGAGGTTTCACTAAAATATTCCATGGCTTAACTATAATAATTATTATTGTTTACAATTACAATTAGTTACAATTCCACCATCCTCATTTCTTGTAATATTTTTGGAAGTCCTAATTGTTGACGGGACGGTTGTTTTAACGTATCAACCAGCAAATCAATTCAAATTTATTTATTCACTAGTTGGTGCCCGCAATTTTTTCACCCAAAAATTTGTGTATCACGCGGGAACTCATTTTCCCGGGATAAAAAGTATCCTATATTATATATATATATATTATTTAGTTATTATGTTACCGAGACCATTATGTCTAACATAATAACATAGCTATTAAACAAAAAAAGATTTATTCAAATCCGTCCAGTAGTTTAGAGGTTAGCGCGTACAAAAAGACCTATTTTTTTGTCGTGTGTTCTATTACTGTTCCTTAGCATCCCCACATTGATTATTTTGTAAAAATATTAAATGAACAGACAATCCATTTTTACTGCTTTATTATATATATATATATATAGATATAGGTCACACAATAACACTTACGAACGTCAACTTTAGTACAAGGTATCACTTATTCCATAAAATACATTAAGATATTTATTTCTCAACATGAAACAAAATTTCAGTATTGTTTTTCTATTTTGTCTTGGCACATAACAAATTCTATTAGTATTAATACACTCACAATTACAACAGACATCTAAAGCAGCTTTGTTCAGACCAGTTACTAAAAAAGCTACAATATTTACATGTTTTCGTAATGAATTATACTTTGGAGTTTGGAGCTCGACTCTCTAGTTTCAACGGCACAATGAATGTTGGGACTCAACCGAATTTCTGTCGTACGACAACAAACGTGAAAGGACGTTTGTGAGTGTAGAACGGCATTATTCTGTCGAGTCCGTTTCCATTTCAATGTGCCGAGACGTGCTCCTGAGGGCTTAGACAAGACCTAAATGATTTCGCTTCTTTGAAGAATCGCCAACAAAAATGTATGACGACGCCTTATGTGCGAAATCCAATGAGGTAAGCCGAGACTATCCTCCCAGCTTCATGATTCGTGATGATATGAAAAGCAAACTTTAAGAGCCTAATTGTAAATTCAAATACAACCAGATTTTTTAGGAAACAAATTACCTGTTATTAATATAAATTTCATTATAATATGATAATTCGAATGTGTGTCTGACTGTTACCTCTTCATGCCCAAACAGCTGAAACGATTTTGCTGAAATTTGGAGATGGAGATACTTTGAGTCCCGGGGAAGGATATAGGATACTGGAAAAATGAACTGTTCCCGCGTGATAAACGAATTATGGCGCAACGGAGTTTATATTACACATTGCTAGCTGTTGCCCGCGACTCCGCGCACGTGAAACTTTCCTTTTGAAATTTTTTTTGCTACAAACCTCACGGAACCCGAGACCTTTCCAACGAATGCAAAACCGTAGAAATCGTTTTATGCTTTCTGGAGGTAAATGGTCAGGAAGGAAAACCCGTCTTCTTTTTAAATAATAGATTTATTATTACAATATAACGACAAACCGGCCAAGTGCGAGTTTGTTAGCGGACGTCTACGTCATAACAATAACTACTTATAACTTAGCACAGACTGACGTGGTATGGAGCGTCCATAAAAAAAATTGATTTATAATATTATTTAGATCTGTAATAATATTATCATAATTAAGCGATTTAAACTGAAATAAATATATTTTTGGCGGTGGTTTATTTTCATTACATAATTTTTTAGCCGTTGAACGCTAAAAAGTGTTTGTTTTCAACCACGTGTTAAAATTTTGCTAGTACTTATTTTAAATTCTTGACGACCTCTGGGGCTCAGTTGGTAAGCGCGTTAGTAGCTTAAGGCGGGGGTCGCAGGTCTGGGTCTTGGATGTGTATTAAATATGTGTATAGTATAAAAGCATTAAATATATTTCCGTTGTCTGGTACCTGTAACACAATTCCTACGGGTACTTACCACGGGGTCAAACTGTAAAGCGTACATAGGTATTATTATTATATATTATAAGATCGGAAAATGTCTTATTGGTACACCCCTCCACCGGGTTCGAAACTGCACCCTCTCGAGTGCGAACCAAAGGTCCCACTAGGACAAATACGCACAAATTTAATCCGCGTGGTCAACGCAGCGCGGTCCCCAAACGCTTACAGCAAAGCTCACAAGCGTTATTATAAATACAAGCACAACTGATGTTTTTATTGTTTTCATACGATAGCTTTTTATAAGGAGTCGTGACATCGGCAAAGGTCAAGCGCGTCCCTCGCTACGTGTCGCCAATTACCAAGTATTGACTCACAACCGAAACGGACTCATATTTACATAATAACACCTTACACGGGGAGCGGGTGCAAGTTACGAGCGGCTTATCTTTTATCGATAACCGAGAGCTAGTAGCAATTTTTGAGTTGGTATATGAGGCAAGCTGAAACCTTGTATCTCTCCTATTAAACCCCAATACGGAACTGCGGACCTGGCTGGTGAGAAGCAGGGCTAAAAAAACTTAAAAAAAACAGAAAAGAAATCTAGAAATCTCATTGTTTAGTGATGAAAAATCCTGTATTAATATTTCAAGCTACCGCAAAAACATTTTTTAAAGTTTGCAGTTTTCGCAACATTTTGGACGCGCCTGGCAATGTTAAACCCCTCACTAAATCATCTATTATCATGTTTTTATACTTTAATTATTCAACTACAACAAATAAAATTCATATTGCCTCAAATATATTTTTGTAATATTTTTTTTAAGGTTTAGTGTAGGATAGGCCCCGTTTCTTTTCAGTCTCATATTGGGGTGTAATAGGAGAGTAATATGACAAGGTTTCAGCTCGCCTCAAATACCTACTCAAAATTCTCTCAGCCTCTCAGACATTACAATTTGTATGTATTAAAAAATGTACGTCTTCCCCCCGATGAACGATTTTTGGCACAACGGAGTTGCGTCCGTCATCTGGCAACATTAATAAATCGCTACCTCAGTCCTCATATAACTCAAGGCTCACGAAAATAGTAATTTTGAGCATATATTTGGCCAAAACACAAGAATAGATCAAGATAAACTAGCATTGTTTCTCCTCTGTTATTATTATACATGAAATTACACTGTATGTATGTCTATACACCGCAATGGCTCTTTGTTTATATTTTGTAATTTACAAAGAAATCGCACATAATAGACACTTTGATACTATGTGAATGTGGAAGCATAAACTGCATAAACTAATGTTAATCGTTATGTCATTCTTTACTTTAATGGTTAAAGCAGTTAACAATGTGGTTTTTATACAGTAACAGATAAGAGGAACACATGAGTAGAAAAAGGGGGTTACCTAACATTTTACAAAAACCAAGAAATCTGTTTGACTTTTTGAATGGTCTTTAATAATATTTATAATATTAGTAATCCCTCTAGCACAGTTTTTAGAAATGCACTTGTACCGCGCTACTAGTAAATTTCTTTATGACAGGATACCGATAAATGTTTTTATTACAATGTTGTTTTTGTAGAGAAAAAATTCACAAAAACAAAATTAAATGTTACAGTTACGTATACTATTTGTTTCATACTTATTAGACCGTCAAATCATTTATCTCTATCTCATATGATAACTAGAGAGTAATTATTAATAATGATTGACGAATTCTACTGCGCTGAAATTTTTAATTAAAGTGTTTCTTGTACAATCTGAGAAGTTGAAAGAAATACAAATTGTGGATCTAAATAATTTGGCTGGGTTATATCAAACTCAGCCGATCACGACTCACATGGAACTGACATATATCTACCAAATGACGTAGGTCCGTCAAATGGCTCTCTTTCGATTTCCCCAATTATAAATATTATTGTATTTTTGTACTTTACGCACTTAAAGGTCGCTGTAGAACCATAGAGTAAGAAAACAAATAGATAGGTAAATTTAAAACATTTTGTAACCTTTTCCTTTGTCGAAATGAAAATTTCAGGTGAACTGTGAAAACAAAAAACGCTTGCTACTTAGATAAGGTACCTTACTCCTACAGTGCTTTCTATCACTCGAGGCCGTTCTGTTGGCGGTCACTTACTGTCTGTCAACAATTTGTCATTTTCTATATACACCGCAGTGACAACACAACACTTTTACTTGTGGTCTATCGCGGTTTTTATAGAAAATTACAAAAATTGTTGGAGTTTTGGCGGGATGTGAAACAGTGATGTTGTGTTTTTATATTTCTTCCCTTAATTTGTGTTGTTTCGGGTTTTAATGTGTTAAAGTGGTAGAATGTCAACCATTAAATATTCGTTATCATGCACAAGCGTGGGCAAGTGATACAACTTCAGGAAACGTGCTATTTTATGTATTCCTCCAAAACTCCATTCGAAATTTTAGTAAAGCGTCTACCACTTTACTAAATTGACTGACTTGACGTTTTGACCGACGACTCTGACTAGGCTTTAGGCTTGACGATATTACGTAACGTTGCTAAAAATATTATTGGAACAATGAAATTGATTTTCCGCCTTTACCTGACACTGGCAATGGTTATATAGCCGTAGCGCCATATAAAGTAGATAAAGAAAAAAACCAAAAGTTGTCAAAGCCATACTCAGACGATTTTTCACTTTATTTGAAGTCGGCATACTTTTTCATTGCAGAAACTTCGTTATGTTGTATTAGGTAGAAAAAACTTTTATCGAGAATCATTTTTTTTCGTCTAAACCTCTTAGAAGTAATAGGTGTGTCCAAAAGTGTAATGTGTCCAAGACTCATGGAGTACTACGTTACTATCATATGTTTAGTATGTAACCGCAGCTTATATGAGTTTAATGGACGGGTTCTGTACACGAGTGTTATGTTACTTATGTACGGTGACCACCCGTGCCGCTCTGTTACCGCCGTGCCGGTGCCGTGCCGGTCGGCGACGCGACGTAGCGGCACATGTAACGGTGTGTGTTTGTCACTCACCTGTGTCTTGTTAAGACACATAAGATCTGTATACTAGAGGAGCCCAAAGTGCTATTTTTGTGGCAACTCGATCGTTATATAGACCAGATAAAATTGAGAAGAAAATAATACAAGCATTTTTTTTATTTTAGCAGTGTATTAGAATTATAAATTGAGATTAGTTTTTCTCGAAGCTTGAAAACCGGGAGAAGGTTTTAATTGTTTTATTAAATTAAGTGTAATTTGTTTTAAACGGATTATATCACCTTGATATTTTATAACACATTTAAATATAATATTTAAATTAATTATACATTTATATCGGCTCATTAACAAAGCCATACCATCGAACACGTAAACAAACATACAGAAGTGAACAGCAATTTGCGAGTATTTTTTACATTTTCCCAGGCTACCAATATCGTTAATTGATCGGCCGCGGTGACATTTACCGGCTTTGATGTCGCCGCCGCCGACACCGCCGACACTCGCCGACACACGCCGATATTGCCGACAAAGACGCCGACACAATTACAAGTACGTGGCTATGTGACAGTCTAGTGCGACGTTTTTGTCAGCATTAATACTCATTAGCAATCAAACAATCATTCAGCGGCCGTTTTGGGGTTCCGCGGCGGTACTTTTTGTTTGCGATTATTTCGCTAAGCGGCGATTAGCGTTTTTCTATGAAATTGAAGGATGAAGTTTAAGGTACGCGCCGAGCACAAATGCGATACGAGACGATGCATGCACATGACGTCGGTAAATTTGTTACTTGAGCAACATTTTGTTATTGTCTTAAAGAATATTTACTCACTTAGCCGTTTTCCAACCAGTCTTCCGATGGTGCTATTAAAAATTAAATTGTTTATATCGCTTGTTGCTATCATGAAATAAATTGCTAGCTTTAATTACTTAAATTAGCTAGCTAGCTAGCAAGAGACTTTAATAATTACTATTAACTTGATACAATTTTATTACCTAAATAAAAAAAATACATTTACTCTTTAAAGTTGCATAGTACGAGTATAACAAATTAAAAAAAAAAACTTGTTTTCCGACAAACATTTTATTTTCATTTTTTTTATTAATAAGTTGGAAAACGGCTTAATAAATATTTTGACACTCAATTTATTAAGCGGAACGTACTCCAGCAGAGCACGTTTCACGCTTGGCCGTGTCGCGGTTCGTTACAACTGGTTCATTAGTACGTCTCGTTTACAACTGGGTAATTACATTATTTCGTGCGTTACATAAAAAGCGGATAAATTTCATTTATACAAGTTAAAAATGTCTCTTATAACGGTCTCGAAAACACTCGATATCATTTTTCGACGTGATGATACTTCCTTTATAACATATTTTAGGCATGCTGCTTTGTTTTCATCCAGAGATAAGTTGAGTACTTTGCGTTAAGTGGTTACTAATGTCCATACACCGGTTGAATACACCGGTTCTCGTCCGATCACCGAAGTTAAGCAACGTCGGGCGCGGTTAGTACTTGGATGGGTGACCGC